>SJXQ01000496.1:0-63753 GCA_006408695.1 Aepyceros melampus | reverse complement strand
GCACAACACTCAGGCTCTACGTTTCTCCACTGGGGACCATCTGAGGCCAGCCCTAGGCTGCATGCACCTCCCTGGTTTAAGCCTCTCAGGCTCAGCGCCCAGGTCCAAATAAGACTTAACCTGTAACTCTCACACTGTGCATTAAGTCAACAAGGGGAAGGTCAGTATTATACATAATTTTACTCAAGCAGGATATGTGCAGTCAAGCACATATTTTGGCAGAGGTTTCTCACAAGAAGCAGATGTCAGAGTTAAGATTTTAGTGCTTTTCTAGATCTGAGGAGACACAAGAAGTTGGGCTCATAAAGTCTCCTGAAAATATCCATCTAAAGACCTATTCTGCGAGTTTTTCCAAGAGCATAAAGTGCCACATTCCTAATATACACCCTGAACTCCATTCAGGGATACTAAAGGTCAGTGACTACAAAGCTCATGATTTAATCCTTGTAGAGACAGATGCAAGTGCCAATCTTTTGTTGTCATTAAGAAGAAGCAAACAAAAAATGTTTTCTTTCTTCCCTTCTAGATTCTTCAGCCAGTTTAATCAATGTAATACACCACATTAACAAATTGAAAAATAAAAACCATATGATTATCTCAATAGATGCAGAGAAAGCCTTTGACAAAATTCAACATCCATTTATGATAAAAAAAAAAAAACTCTCCAGAAAGCAGGAATGGAAGGAACATACCTCAATATAATAAAAGCTATATATGACAAACACACAGCAAAAATCCTCAGTGGTGAAAACTGAAAGCATTCCCCTAAAGTCAGGAACAAGACAAGGGTGCCCACTCTCACCACTACTATTCAACATAGTTTTGGAAGTTTTGGCCACAGCAATCAGAGCAGAAACAGAAATAAAAAGAATCTAAATTGGAAGAGAAGAGGTAAAACTCTCACTGTTTACAGATGACATGATCCTCTACATAGAAAACCCTATAGACTCCACCAGAAAATTACTAGAGCTAATCAATGAATATAGTAAAGTTGCAGGATANCCTCAATGGTGAAAAATTGAAAGCATTTCCCCTAAAGTCGGGAACAAGACAAGGGTGCCCACTTTCACCGCTACTATTCAACATAGTTCTGGAAGTTTTGGCCACAGCAATCAGAGCAGAAAAAGAAATAAAAGGAATCCAGATTGGAAGAGAAGAGGTAAAACTCTCACTGTTTACAGATGACATGATCCTCTACATAGAAAACCCTATAGACTCCACCAGAAAATTACTAGAGCTAATCAATGAATATAGTAAAGTTGCAGGATATAAAATCAACACACAGAAATCCCTTGCATTCCTATACACTAATAATGAGAAAATAGAAAGAGAAATTAAGGAAACAATTCCATTCACCTTTGCAATGAAAATAATAAAATACTTAGGAATATATCTACCTAAAGAAAGTAAAGACCTATATATAGAAAACTATAAAACACTGGTGAAAGAAATCAGATGACACTAATAGATGGAGAAATATAAATATACCATGCTTATGGATCGGAATAATGAATATTGTGAAAATGAGTATACTACTCAAAGCAATCTATAGATTCAATGCAATCCTTATCAAGCTACAAATGTCATTTTTCACACAGCTAGAACAAATAATTTCACAATTTGTATGGAAATGCAAAAAAAAAAAAAAAACTCAAATAGCCAAAGCAATCTTGAGAAAGAAGAATGGAACTGGAAGAATCAACCTACCTGATTTCAGGCACTACTACAAAGCCACAATCATCAAGACAGTACGGTGCTGGCCCAAAAACAGAAATATAGATCAATGGAACAAAATAGAAAGCCAAGAGATAAATCTACACACCTATGGACACCTTATCTTTGACAAAGAAGGCAATAATATACAATGGATTAAAGACAATCCTTTAACAAGTGGTGCTGGGAAAACTGGTTTATCACTTGTAAAAGAATGAATCTAGATCACTTTCCAAAACCATACACAAAAATAAACTCAAAATGGATTAAAGATCTAAACGTTTAAGACTAGAAACTACAAAACTCCTAGAGGAGAACATAGGCAAAACACTCTCCCACATACATCACAGCAGGATCCTCTATGACCCACCTCCCAAAATATTGGAAATAAAAGCAAAAATAAGCAAATGGGAACTAATTAAACTTAAAAACTTCTGCACAGCAAAGGAAACTATAAGCAAGGTGAAAAGACAGCCTTCTGAATGGGAGAAAATAATAGCAAATGAAGCAACTAACAACTAATCTCAAAAATATACAAGCAACTCCTGCAGCTCAATTCCAGAAAAATAAACTACCCAATCAAAAAATGGGCCAACGAACTAAATAGACATTTCTCCAAAGAAGATATACAGATGGCTAACAAACACATGAAAAGATGCTCAACATCACTCATTATCAGAGAAATGCAAATAAAACCACAGTGAGGTACCATTTCACACCAGTCAGAATGGCCGTGATCCAAAAGTCAACAAGCAATAAATGCTGGAGAGGGTGTGGAGAAAAGGGAACCCTCTTACACTGTTGGTGGGAATGCAAATTAGTACAGCCACTATGGAGAACAGTGTGGAGATTCCTTAAAAAACTGGAAATAGTACTGTCTTATGACCCAGCAATCCCACTGCTGGGCATAAACACCAAGGAAACCAGAATTGAAAGAGACACATGTACCCCAATGTTCATCACAGCACTGTTTATAATAGCCAGGACATGGAAGCAACCTAGATGTCCATCAGCAGATGAATGGATAAGAAAACTGTGGTACATATACACAATGGAGTATTACTCAGCCATTAAAGAGAATACATTTGAATCAGTTCTAATGAGATGGATGAAACGATCCTATTATACACAGTGAAGTAAGCCAGAAAGAGAAACACCAGTAGAGTATACTAATGCACATATATGGTATTTAGAAAGATGGCAATGATAACTCTGTATGCAAGACAGCAAAAGAAACACAGATGTATATAACATTCTTTTGGACTCTGAGGGAGAAGGAGAGGGCGGGATGATTTGGGAGAATGGCATTGAAACCTGTATAATATCATATAAGAAATGAATAACCAGTCCAGGTTTGATGCAGGATACAGGATGCTTGGGGCTGGTGCAAAGGGATGACCCAGAGGGATGGTACTGGGAGGGAGGTGGGAGAGGGGTTCAAGCTGGGGAACACATGTACACCCTTGGCAGATTCATGTTGATGTATGGCAAAACCAATGCAATATTGTAAAGTAATTAGCTTCCAATTAAAATAAATAAATTAAAATTTTAAAAAAATAATAAAATGACATAAGATGATTAACAGAGGAAAAAATCCACATATAAATGAGTCTTATAAGTACAGCTGGTTAATTGAAGCTTATATAATGCCCTGAGCTAAGGAAGGGAGAAGCATCATGGATATCAAACCAATCAACCCTAAAGGAAATCAACCCTGAATATTCACTGGAAGGACTGATGTTGAAGCTCCTATACTTTGGCCACCTGATGTGAAGAGCCAACACATTAGAAAAGTTCCTGATACTGGGAAAGATTGAGGGTAGGAGGAGAAGGGGGCAACAGAGGATAAGATGATAACATAGCACTGCCAGCTCTTGGGGACATGAGTTTGAGAAAGCTCTGAGAGATAGTGAAGGACAGGGAAACCTGGCATACTGCAGTCCATGGAGTCTCAAAGAGTCGGAGTTGACTGAGCAACTGAATAACATCAAGGGATACAAACAGGATGAGAGTTTTCACAGGTAGGTAGGGGACATGTCTAGAAAACAAAGATTGCTCGTTAGGCAGATGTTTCTCAAATAATAACACATCAATGGTAATAGCACTCTTTCCAATGTAAATATCAGCAGTTGAGTGTGTGCTAAGTCTCTTCAGTCATGTCTTACTTTTTGTGACCCTATGAACTGTAACCCTCCAGGCTCCTCTCTCTATGGGGTTCTCCAGGCAAGAATACTGGAATAGGTTGCTATGCTCTTCAGCAGTTGCTTTTGTTGTTTAATTGCTTGGTTGTGTCTGACTCTTTGAGACCTAATAGACTGTAGCCCACAAGGCTCCTCTGTCCATGGGATTTCCAAAGCAGGAATCCTGGAATGGGTTGCCATTTTCTTCTCCAGGGGATTTTCCCAACCCATGAATAAAACCTGGGTCTCCTGTTGGCAGGCAGATCCTTTATCACTAGCACCACCAGGAAAGCCCATTAAATTCAATCAACAGTTGATGAAGAGATAAATAGCTTTTCTTGAATGGACTGGGTTTTTGATTGCCTTTTATGTCAAAATAATTCTCATAACAAAGTGACATATGTGAAGGTAGAAAAACCTACCCTCCTAAGCAGTAATGGACCTAACATCATAAATCACTTTGTAGACACTCTTCAGCAGTAACCAGATAAAGAGAACCAAGATCTTATGCCCTGAATTCCTCAAAGCCATTCTCTATGTACCTTTGACTTTGGAAATATTGGCTATAACATCTGCCAACTAAAAATCAGCACTTGCCATTTGCCTCTATAAGAACTAAGTCACAAACTGCTATGGCTGCTGACCTTCAACATCCATTGAAAGGAATTCAGGGTGGAGATAAGGAATGAGGCATTCTGTGCTCTGGGAAAAAGTGGCAGAGCAGGCCTTCATATAGTTAGATATTTTCAGGAGATTTTATGAGCCCAATTCTTTCATCTCCTTGTATCTTGTAAAGCAATAAAATCGTTAATGGTGACATCTGTTCCTCATGGCTAGCAGCAACCTTCTGCAAAAATGTGTGCTTGACTGCACATACCCACATTCACCATAGTCACATATCCATGACCTTCCCTCCTACCTCTCCAGAGCATTTTCTCGGAGATAGCTGAAATGTTGTCCCACAGGTTGTAGCCCTTGTTTTGCCCCAAAGAAAAATTGACTCACAACTGTCATATTGTGCATTTATTTTTCCAGTGGGCACATCAGCCAAGGAAAATTGGGAAAGATAAACTGTTCTTTCCAATTTTCAGGTCTCTCAGAAGGGAGAGAGGGAAAATAAAATTCTTATTTATTATTTTTAAGCAACTTAGGAAATCCTTTTCTGGAAATGCACACAGGTCAATTCTTACTCATTTAAAGTCCTATTGTGTAAAATTCACCACCATTATATCACCAGCTAATTTATATCACCTCCTCCCCTCAAAAATGTGCAAACCCACATCTTTCCTTTGGCACTAGGGATGTGTGTTTAAAAGTTATTCTTGAAGGGTTTCATTTTTATAAGAAGTTGTGTTTCAGTCCTCAGTTCCCATTTGTTCTCCTAGATAAACAATATGGAACAGTTGCTGTTGTGCATGTTTGCTCAGGCATGTCTGACTCTTTGTGACCCCATGGATTCTATCCTACCATATTCCTCTGTCTGTGGACTGCTCCAGGCAAGAATATTGGACTTCTCCAAGAATACTGGAGTGTGTTGCCAGATGATCTTATCAACCCAAGGAATGAATTCACATCTGCATTGACAGGTGGATTCTTTACCATTGCACCTAACATATGACTGAAAGTGAAAGTGAAGTCGCTCAGTTGTGTCTGACTCTTTGCGACCCCATGGACTGTAGCCTATCAGATTTCTCAGTCGATGAGATTTTCCAGACAAGAGTACTGTAGTGGATTGTCATTTCCTACTCCAGGGGATCTTCTCGACCCAGGGATTGAACCCGGGTCTCCCACATTGTAGGCAGATGCTTTACCCTCTGAGCCACCAGGTTGATTCCTGGTGACTGGGCACATGAAATGTCTGGATCCAGTTTACTTTCCAGCTATTAATATAAGCAGCTTATCCTAGGGGCCCAGGCTTAGGCCAGGCCCATGTATACTTTGCTAATCAGGAATCATTCTCAGAACTAATGTCTCCTGCAAGAGTGACTTAGGAGGAGCATGCTGTTTCAAGGTGTGACTTTAGATCCTTCATAACCTCCATTAGTCCCCAGAAGCTATCCCAAGTTAATATACTATTAAAATGTTGCATTTTCTATGCAATGTAGTTTTGAGGCAGGAGATAGATGGGCCCCAGGCTGAGTAGCTGGAATTTGTACTCCAAGAGAAAGATAGGAGAGGCTGAGCCTTGCCCAAATGAAAGATAGAGACCGTGTATTTCTCATTCTCAATATCAAGGAGACCTTCTCAACTATAAAGTTCTTTGAAGGTCAAAAGGGAGAGGGGCCAAACTATAATGGGTGATGTCAACCCACCCATTGACCTCTTTGCTAGAATCTATCTTGGCTAGGAGATGCATATGCACACACATGGGAGGATCCTGAAATAAACCAAATATGGACTCAGAAACAGGCAAAGCGAAATGATTGGCTGAAGAAACTATGGAAGATATGCCCCATAAAGGTGATTCAAACTACCAAGAGGGCACTACTCTCTCTTAGTTTGCCCTTGTATAATGTTTATCCACATGTACTCTTTTTCCTCCTAAGAAACACTTTACTTGCTTCACCACTTTCCATCTTTGTGGGAATTCTTTTCTGCAAAGCCAAAGGGCCAGGGCCTTATCACTGACCACTGGTCTAGTGACTAGGATTCATCATTCTTACTGCCACCACCTGTCCTCAATCTCTGGCTAGGAACTGAAACCCTGCTTCAAGATGCTGCAGGCTGAGGCCACTAGACATAAGTTTCAAGAAGTGGAAAATAAGGCTGCTTCTGTGAGTCATACTTAAAAAGTCAAAGCTTGATGGCTATGAATATGCTGGCCCCTTCCTTGATGCTTTCTAAATGAGCAACAGTTACTTAAATCTATTCAGTTGACTGAAACTGACACTTCCTAGACTGCATCATTAGAAGAGGGCATGGTCTTTAATGGAACCTAGACTTGAAAACTCCAAAAGGCAAAAATTAGCTTTGACTGGGGCATCTGTTATTAAAATGGATGGCTGGAAAATCAGAATCTATTATTTACAGAATGGATAAACAGCAAGGTCCTACTTATAGAACAGGTAACTATATTCATTATGCTGTGATTAAATCACAATAGCAAAGAATATTAAAAATAATATATGTGTGTGTGTGTGTGTGTGTGTGTGTGCATGTATGTATAAGTGAATCACTTTGCTGCACAGTGGAAATTAACACATTGTAAAACAACTGTCCTTCAATTAAAAACAAAACAAACAAATAAAAAACACATACAAAGAATCTGGAAGTTACATGTGTTTTGAAGAGCTTGAGACACAGCCCCTAGAAGAGATTCCCTTGATCTCTCCACAACAAGAGCAAATATTTCTCCAAACTATTCACTCTCTTTTGCCAAATTTACCAAGAATGTCAAGCAGCTATCTTGTTAGTAAATTGGCTTTAGAGGTTTTATGCATTTAACAGGGTAAGGGATAGTTGGAGAGGGTGCACACCAATGAAGCAGTCACTGGAAAATAATACACCTGTTCAACATTACTCAAAGAGGATTCTGGCTAAAGTAATAAGACCATCGCATAAACCCAGTTGTCAATAATTGGCTGGCAAATCTGATCTTTTCTAGCTGTGTCATGTTTTGTAGACCTCCAAAAAGTATTTCCATCTAAGTACTGGTGCCCTGAGAGACCCAGAGCAAGTCAGCTTCAACTCTCAAGCTGCTGCTATAACAGGTACGGGGCATGATTTCAGAGCCAACAGGAAATTCCTGCTGCTCCAAAAATCTTTCAGCCACTTCTTGTCACAGTGACTGAAATTTTACCATGATAAGTTTCAATTTGGCACAATCAACACTTGTCAAGATTCAGTTCAGTCTTGATAAGGTAAATTGTGACATGCTTGTTCAGCTCAGGCTGAAAGCTGTCTAGCAAGAAGTGTTCTATGTGTATTTTGCCTCAGTTTGGTAAAATTCAATGTGATTACCATTTTGTGAAGCACAACTAGTTTCTTGTACAGAAATATTTATGGCTCTAAACAAACCAGAATGATTGTCTAAATGTACCACAAAGATCCTAAGAGGAATCTTGAAATGATCATCGTAGCTCAAACCCTTGATGATCATAGTTTAAGAATTAAGTCATGGCAATTATTAAAACACTATATTTATTGGACAATTTGGTGACTATATAGCATTCTTTGTGGGAGGACTAGAATTTATTAAAAAAAAAAAAAAGGCTTGCTCTATGCTTTAAGGGCAGTGCTAACATCTATGTTTATGTACCTCATTTAAACATTATCACAACCACATAGGGTAAAGTGCATATTAATTTTAGAAACAGAGAGACTAGGACTCAGAGGGGACAAGGATTGATGATGCCTTCATACTTAGGACAAAATAAAATCTAAGCCACCACATAAAATTATCTAATTTAGGACAAAATACTCATGTTGGCCACTGCATGTACTCTTTGGGAGAGAATCAAAGTTCTGTTAACTTCTGTATTATGCAAATTTTAATTTTTGGGTTCTTGTATTGTATGGAAAGAAAAAAAAAAGCTACCTGATTTGTTCACCAACTGGAAAGAGATTGATGTTTCTATATGGTAATAATAGTAATGTTTTGGCATCATCAGACTTAGCAAAACCACAGTATGTCACTTAGGAAAATTATAATATAAAGAAGAAAATGATGTGATAGAGACAAAATTTCTGGAGTCTTTCTTTTTTCTTATTATAATTTATTTTATTTTATTTTTAAATTCAATTAATCATCATAATTTGGATAAGAAATAATCAAATCAATGTGTACTGAATAGTGTTTTTTCCAAAGCAAGAGCTAGCTTGTACTGCATCTTTCCCACTTTAATAACTGTCCTTTGTGCAATTAAAGATGTGTGAGAGCAGAGGTGTAGGGACTAGAAAGTTTGGGTTGGAAGCAGGTGGCTGAGACATCAATCTCTTCTTTTTATTTAAAATATATACATTCTACATGAAAATAAATTATATTAGAGCTTATTTCATAATTTATTTAGTCACCTCCATGAATTTTTGACCATCAAATTGCAATACTTTAATTTTCCCCTCTTGGAAAATTGCTGCAGTATGTTAAGGTGTGAACCCCAATTCCTGTTACATAACCCTTGGACTGCAAGGACATCCAACCAGTTCATTCTGAAGGAGATCAGTCCTGGGATTTCTTTGGAAGGAATGATGCTAAAGCTGAAACTCCAGTACTTTGGCCACCTCATGAGAAGAGTTGACTCATTGGAAAAGACTCTGATGCTGGGAGGGATTGAGGGCAGGAGGAGAAGGGGATGCCCGAGGATGAGATGGCTGGATGGCATCACTGACTCGATGGACTTGAGTCTGAGTGAACTCTGGGTGTTGGTGATGGACAGGAAGGCCTGGTGTGCTGTGATTCATGGGGTCACAAAGAGTCGGACACGACTGAGCAACTGAACTGAACTGAACTGACGCTTTCAGGGAAGGGAAAAGCTATGGATGTTAGCAGGACTATGATCCATAACCATGAAAACATTGCACAGTAAAATATGTAACAAATAGGTCTAAACCTTACGAGTCGAACACAGACTGGGAAGACATTCAGAAGCTAAACTTAATTTTGATTGGAGTACTAACTATTGCTGCCACTAGCAACAAGCGTAAGACAATTGTGATCTTATTTATTTAAGTACTTATATCTATATCTATTTCTATTTATTTATCAATCTATACACTTATCAATCAATCATCTATTATCTTTCTAGAAATTGTGAAATAGCATCTGGCTTGGGGTTTCCCTAGTGGCTCAGATGGTAAAGACTCTGTCTGCCATGCAGGAGACCCAGGTTTGATCCCTTATTCAGGAAGATCCCCTGGAGAAAGGAATGGCTGGCTAATCCAGTATTCTTGCTTGGAGAATTCCATGGACAGAGGAGTCTGGTGAGCTACAGTGCATGCAGTCACAAAGAGTGACTAACACTTTACTTTTCACTTTTGTGTTTCTCATAGTTCACATTATTTGGTTTTCTATTGACAATTCTCCATTGGTAAAATTTGTGATGAAAGACCAAGCATTCAAGGAAACCTCAAAATGGATACTCTCTCTGTGGAGACAATTTTATGGTTTCTGAGTGTTCAAGGTCTTCCTTATCCCCTGCTGGTTCACCTACTCAGCTCCATCTTCCAGTTGGGAATATCTATTGGTGGAAGCTGCTCTCCTCTCTGTCTTTCTCCTCCATCTATGGTTTGATCCTATCTCTTTCTGGAGCATACAAAAACCTCTCTCCATTTACGGACATGAACTTGGGCAAACTCTGGGAAATTCTAAGGGACAGGGAAGTCTGGTGTGCTGCAGTTCATGGGGTTGCGAAGAGTCAGACATAACTTGGCAATTGAACATCACCACCACCAATCCAGGCCTTATCCATCCTTTACTGCTCATCACAGATCTTATTCCTTCCAGAACATGACTCAGTTACATAGTGAACTTTTACTTTTCTGAGTTCTTAAAGCTTTCCAGTTCAGATATAGGTGTGTAAATACCTCAGTAAAAGCCATACTAATGTCACTGGTTCAGGCTGGAGGTAGATGGTGAGATCGTGATTATAGGAATGTATGAATGTGCCCTGTGAAGTGACATTCATTCTGAGAGAATATCTTTCCTAGACAACTGAATACAGGGTCATGACTTTTGTCCAAACAACACATACCTTAATAAATGTATTTACATTCTCATTTTTCATATGTGTAAATGTAATGTCTCAGACCGCAGGCTAATTTAGGAAAGGGGCAGGTCATTTTTGTTAAACAATGTTTTTGGTGCCTGAATCATAGTGTAAATAAATCACTATTTGTACAATAATGAAATTAATGGGTTGAGGCCTCTTTCAAAAGTAGAAATCATCATATAATCAAACTTGTATTTTTAGTATGTAGAAGACATAAAATAAACATGCAAACATATAACCAAAGTAATAACACATATTTACATATTATGTTCAATTTTTTATATTATTATTGGTGCAAAAATAGGTCAATACATATAGAAGAACAGCAGCAATACCTTCTTTCTCTAACCACCAACACTGACTTTAATCTACATATTTCCCTTGTTCAGGGGTTTATTAGAAATACAATTGTAACTACAGAAAGAAACCAGGTAATTTTATAAGGTAAATAACAGGAATTTTTACTAAATAATTGTTCTCCAATCAGCAGGTCAGTTATCTTTGTGCCTCAACCTCTGATTTTATGCAAGTATCATAAACTATAGTTTATACTTTGTGCACAAACAGTGGTCACTAAAATTGGGAACCCAGCTGGACAGATAAAAATAAAGATGCCATGAAATTTTCATTAAGAAGATGCCGTGTAAACTTAACACCCTTTAATGAGACAATTCCAAGGTGCTACACTCCTCCTATCAGTGTCCCCAGCTAACAAGGGTTGGACCAGCTGTTGGACACACAACATTTTTCTTCTTGGAGGCAGGAGGTGCATTCTGTTAAATGATGCTTTGAAACAGGTTCAGTTTCAAAGCAATAATGAAACAGATTTAGTGGCAATAATAACAATAAGAACTCATCAATCAGAGCCTACAATTGGCACTTCCAGAATCATTTGACATTTTTCTCCTGGAATTCAGAAATACATGTGGCAAAGCATGCCAGAACTCTCATCAGTGCCTCACAGATGCTGATATAAAACCTGTACTCAAACTCCAGTGTCTACTCTTTTGCTACCCTCAGAATTCTACTTAGCAATATGTTCTTTACTGTCATGTTAATTTGCTGGTGGTGTTTTACTTTACAGCAGTTTAGCCTATATTCTTCTTGATCATTTGCTGTTTTTTCCCATAGCTATATGTCATATTTTCTTCCTGATCACCCTACATACTCAGACTTGATGTTCACAGGACCTTCTCTTCAAGTTGCCAATAAAGTAACTGCAATAATTTGAATCAGTAATGCTTAGAATAGGCAACCAGCAAACTCTGGTATAATGGATTTATTGTAGTAGAGTGTGTTTATATGTTATAGACAAACAAAAAGACCAAATGGAGTTGAGAGACTGAAGATGTGTCATATTTCTTCATCTTAACCAAAACAAAATCAAATAAAAAACTATCTATAAATCTGTCTTATTATAATGCTTTTGTATAGATAACCTTTGGACTCTCAATGATAGAAAGCCCTGAATTTCAGTTGCAATGATGTATTAGGCCAGAATCTCTATATTTTGTCACTTTGTAAATTAATATGTATATACTATACATCATCTTAAGAATTGACTTTCCGATCTTTTAAATTCAAAACTTCCCTTGTCTTATTTAACTCTGTTTTCCTTTTTTTTTTCTTTTTTAGCATAATAATTCTTTCTTTTACTCATTAGCTTGCCTGAGTCTCCAATTAGTGTCTTTATTTTCTTACATTCTGCTAAGGACATTTAGTGTTGCGTTGTTGATGTAATTCTGTGCTTCTTTGTCTTCTAATTGTGCCAAACTCTGTCTTCTTATAGGGCTCATCTGTTAGTTGCTAAGTTGTTTCTGACTTTTGTGACCCTATGGACTATAGCCCACCAGGCTCCTCTGTCCATAGGATTTCCCATACTGGAGTGGGTTACTCTTTCCTTCTTCATCCTATAGGGCAGTATTTTTTGAACAACTAAATAAAAACTTCATAAACTTTCACACCACTGTAAATGACAATCTATTTCAATTTTTCATCATCTAATCCTTCTTTTATCTCACTTTAATTAAGATTATGCCAGAAATAGTTCTTTTTTAAAACCACCTCCCATATGAACTCCTTCCATTTGCCTTTATTTCCTTATGTCATTTAAATCCAAGCTCTATTTTTACCATATGAAAGGGAGCAATGGATTAATGATTGTTCTAATCTAATATTCAAGATTAAATTCAGGAATCACTTCTTGATGAGCAGGTGGCAAACTAATGTTTGAGAGAGAAATTAAAAATGGATTCATATTTAAATCTAGTATTGTGCATCTTTAGCTCACTTAATGAAAGGTGCTATTATTTTAATTAGGTTAATAATTTTGGATATGTAGATAATCAATTAGAAGAGTACAGATCAATGAAAAAGTCATATCTTGAATAGACAAATTATTAAGGTTGAGGGCTCCAACTGAGTGAAGTGTCACTCTATTCATCCTGGTATTAATTACATTCATCAACTAACATGTTAATCATGGCAATAATTTAACTTTTCAGCAAACCTGTGATCCAGTCCAAATATTTCTTTCTTCCCTGTTGCCTACTCAGAAAGCATGTATCAAAAACATCTACATAAAATGAATAGAATATTGGAAATAGAAGAAAACTTGAAGTTTATTTTGTTCATTACTATTTATCCAACATTTATCCAATCTGTTCCTCAACATCATCTAGCACTGGGAAGCTGACATTACCCAGACAGGACAAGCATCTGAGATTGGACAACTTCAGATCATCCTAAGCCTAAACTGAATATACTGAACTCAAGTTTGCCTTTCAGTGATGCTGCTCTACCTGCTAAAATCTAGACCAGCAGCTTGGGATATACTTTTGAAACATATAATAATAGTTTTAACATATACGTATGGTTATCGTGTGCTCTATGAAATCTCTCTTTATAGTCTAATCATAAGGAAAATTGTTTTCAAAATATAGTATTTTTTAAATAACATGTTTTTTGTGTATTACATTAAAAGTTTAAGTTCAGAAGTAATCACCATATTCCAGATAAGTCTAGCTAATGCACATTCAATGACAATGTTTTATTAAAATGTTCATGCAAATACAATTTATTTCCTTTTTTGTGTAATAATAACTTCATCTAACTTAAAAACTGATTCCCCTTTTAATAATCTGTACTTTTGTTTTTTTCTGTGTCCAAGACCTCTTTGTGTTTTTCTTATAAAAAATGTAAATGACAGGTATTTCATAAGTTGAGATTTTTAAATTTTTTAACCCAATGATTTCCAAATGTCATTTCTAAGTCTCCACAAATTTAAATTGCTGCTATGATGATTGATGATTTGGTCGCTAAGTTGTGTCCAACTCTTGCAACCCCATGGGCTGTAGCTTGCCAGGCTCCTCTGTCCATAAGACTTTTCCAGCAAAAATACTGGAATGAGTTGCCATTTCCTTCTCCAGGGGGTGTTCCTGACCCAGGGATCGAACCACGGTCTCCTGCACTGCAGGCAGATTCTTTACCAACTGAACTACCAGGGAAGCCCACCATGACAATTGGGGTGGTAAAAGGAGAAAATAATTTGATTTCCTCAAACTGAAAGGTTTTTTCAGAGTTCCTTAAAACATAAGACTCTTTGATACCGTCAAAATCATAAATATTCTGTTCAATGTCTGTGCTTAATTGCTCAGTCCTGTTCAATTCTTTGCAACCGCATTGACTGTAGCTTGCCAGGCTCCTCTTGTCCATGGGGATTCTCCAGGCAGAACTACTGGAGTGGTTTGCCATGCCCTCCTCCAGGGAATCTTCCCAACCAGGGATCAAACCCAGATCTCCCAAATTGCAGCTGGATTTTTTATCATCTGAGCCACCAGAGAAGCCCTCTGTTCAAACAATACTTTTTAAAATGGATTTCTTTGGTTTGTTGACCGATGTTTTTAAATAATTTGTCAGCTCATTTGCTATCTTATCTCAAGAACACAGAAAGATTCAGAAAAAGAACAAGAGAATCTCAACACAAATATATAGCTCTGTGACCTTGGACAAGAAATTACCTTCTCCAAGATTCAAGTTTTTCTCTCAAGTGGAAAGTAGGCTATTTTTTAAATTATTATTTTGCAAAATCATTTGTGTGGATGAAAATAGATAACTAATGCATGTAAACCATATAATACAGTGTCTGCATCAAGATAGATGAAAGAAGTGAAGTAAAGTTGCTCAGTCGTATCTGATTCTTTGTAACCCTATGAACTGTATCCATGGGATTTCCCAGGCAAGTACTGGAGTGGGGTGCCATTTCCTTCTCTGGGCGGTCTTCCTGACCCAGGGGTCAAACATGGGTCTCCCTCATTGTAGGCAGACTCTTTACTGTCTGAGCCACCAGGGAAATCATAGATGAAAGAACATATTAGCAATTATTACTTTTTAAAATACATAAAGTTAAATGAGAGGATATTTTATGTTAAATATGTTGGTTTCTAATTTAAGGAACACACATTTCAAAATATCTGTCTGGCTTGGCTTAAGACTCTGATCATTCATTGTAAACTGCTACATCCATGAAGAGAGAAAGCAACTAACTATGCATGTTTGACAAGAGCACTGAGATGACAAGCCATATTGATATAGTTGTTTTGGCACAAAAGAATTTCTAGTACCAAATGATATGAGCAACTGACACCCTCTATCATACCTCTCTTCTTACTCCATCCCTAACTTACACCACAGCATTTGCTCTATTTTTAGGTTGCATAGGATAGGATTTCATAGTTAGGGCAATCGCCAAGGATAGCACTGCTTTGGATAACTTGAAAGGTGATGTTATTAATATTTTATCTCTGTGAAGACATAAACAGAGAGTGGAGGTTCAGCATCCATCCAACCAGAGCAACTGAAAACATACATCAAGTTTCGCTAGATGTTTCAGCCAGTGCCTTCTCCTGTCTCACATTTCATGTTCATGATGATGCCATAGTTTTCAAAATACTACAGAGGCTGATTAAAAAATCCACTGTTTTCAAAGGATGTTTGAGATCATGAAGAGGTGAAGTGTGTTACCCTTTAATAAACTACTCTCTCAGGGAGCTAGGATTAGTCTTTCAGGGGTGATCTGAGCCCTTGACTTCTTGACAACTAAGAACTTTACTATAATATGGTCAATGGTGGCAAAATATACCACTCCAATATATGCCACTTGGGCATAACGTTTATTTTGGTCTAAAGGCACTTGAGAAACAACAGATGCAATAAGGGTATCCTAACCTCCTTTGTTTCTTCCAGAAATTGAAAGATAAAATGATCCTGTGAAATATGCTCTCCCTGTATCAGAAGAAAACAAACATTCTTTGACAGGGAATTAAAGCTGAGAAAATTCTGTAAAAATAGAACTTATTAAAATAGTTTTGATTTTCTTTTAGCCACTCCATATGATTTTGTTACTTTCCCCAAATTTTCTTGCCACTTTGACTTTTCTTACGAAAGCTCTCATATTATAAAAAAAAATTCAATAAATAAATTTGTGTGTTTGCCTCTTATTAATCTGTCTAATAGTTTTAGTCCCAGGCAAAAGCTCAAAGAGGATAGAGGTAAATTTTTCATCTCCTTTACAAGTGCCTGAGTTAAAATTGCATTTCTGTTTCTGCCACTCTCTTGCTCATGCATTCTGGCTATGGTGTACTGAATTTACATATTCTTCATTTCCACAACGTGAGGCAAAACTGTTTTTGTGTGTTAGATAGTACAGTTCTCATGTTGGGAGACAAAAGGAGTTGAATCAAAGTGTAAAGTAACTGGTCCTTACTGAGCATCCACTACATTGACAATGAACACATTGTCTCCTACATTTATTTACTACCTCACTAAATATTTACTACATTATTAAAAGTAATGATTATTTATCCTTTTAACAGATAAAGAATCCAAAGCATTATAGAGATTGAACAAGTTACCAAATACATAGGTTGGTAAATAGAAAAATTGAAATCAATGCTCACGTGTAATTAATTTTGTCTGTACAGTTTTTACAATCTTCTGCTGTCTTCCTAGAAAAAAATACACTTCTTATTAAAGCAGAGAGATAATATATAATAAGTGATAATGGAAAATAATTTGAAAAATAATATAAATATAATTATATATTATATATTTAAGTAAATCAGTTTGTTGTATGCCAGAAAGTAACACAACATTGTAAATAAAATGTTTCAATGAAAAACAAAAAATCCATTTATAAAATAAAAAATAGAGATATGTGAAATGTATTCATAAATATTTTCATAAAAATAATGAGAATATTAAAAGCTCTATAATCTAAAATAAGAAACTTCAGTTATCTGAAAAATTAACTTTTATAGAATATATCTTTCTCTAACACCACTGAATAAATGAGGCATTGCTATGACTGAGAAAGAGAATAAAATGATTGATAAAACACCAAATGTTACGTGTGAAATTTCTTTTAAAACTTAAGACTCTTCTTTGCTTGATGAAGATTATATCAATTGGATTTTACATCTGAGAACGGTCACTTTAAATTGTTCTAGTGTAAAATAAATTCAACATTGACAGCATTAAGAAAATGTTTGCATCCATATATTTATACAACAGATTCTATACTTATTTAGATTCAATTAAAGCTAAATGAAACAAAGATTGTCACATTGTTGGCTGAAACGCTACTTGCCAAAATTAACACAGCAGTGCATCAGAAGATGAATGCAGCGTTTCTGAAAATGCGATATTAAAGTTTATACACACAAACATATTCATATCTGAAGCACAGATTGTCACATAATGAAGTTACTTGGAAATAGATTTCCCATATAGAAATGAATAAGGGTAAAATTTTTAAACAAAGTGAAAAAAAAACTAGCAATCATATATCAATCCCAAAGAACTTCCAATCTTTTTCTCACTTATTCTCTCCTAATCTTTCTCCAACTTTTCAGAGCTTAGAAACAAGAAATCAAGCTGACAGCTTTTTTTTCCTTCTTTTTTAAATTGATGAAATGCACATAAGAAATTTTGAATATGTTTAATCTCATAGGCTGCTGGTGGTATGGTAGCTTAAGTTGATGTAAATATCTTTGACATAATTTAGACAGATAGATGATAAGTCTATATGAATATACATGTTTGAAATAATTTTCCTCAAAATTTCAGTTCTGAGAATTTATGCAAGATATACACAAGTGTTTTATTTAACATTCTTTATCATCATAAAAATTTAAAATATTTTCAATGTCTTACCTATACCAATCTTAAGGAAACTATATAAGCAAGAAAATAAAGTAAAATAAGTTGTAACTAAATGTTAATTATATAGGGACACACACCTACACACACAAAGTAAACCAATCTATATATGTATCAGTTCAATTCAGTTCAGTGCAGTTCATTTCAGTTGCTCAGTCATGTCAGACTCTTTGCAACTCCATGAATCGCAGCACACCAGGCCTCCCTGTCCATCACCATCTCCCGGAGTTCACTCAGACTCACGTCCATCGAGTTGGTGATCCATCCAGCCATCTCATTCTCTGTCGTCCCCTCTTTATCCTGCCCCCAATCCCTCCCAGCATCAGAGTCTTTTCCAATGAGTCAACTCTTCGCATGAGGTGGCCAAAGTACTGGAGTTTCAGTTTTAGCATACTTCCTTCCAAAGAACACCCAGGGCTGATCTCCTTTAGAATGTACTGGTTGGATCTCCTTGCAGTCCAAAGGACTCTCAAGAGTCTTCTCCAACACCACAGTTCAAAAGCATCAATTCTTCGGCACTCAGCTTTCTTCATAGTCCAACTCTCACCTCCATACATGACCACTGGAAAAACCATAGCCTTGACTAGATGGACCTTTGTTGGAAATAGAGAAACACAAAATACAACCTGATGTTAACATTGCAATTTTGAGTAATATTTTCTTTCTTCATTTACATTTTCAGTAATTTCATTTTTCTGTAATCAGAAAGAGAAAATTTTATTTGTTCCTAATTTATGTAATCATCTGAGAAAAGATCATCCATTCATTCATACACACACAAACACACATGCACACATATATGGAGAATTCACAATATGTTTGATATTGTATGATGTTGTATGATGGGCTGGGATAAATAGAAAATGTTGTTTGTTGTTATTGTTGTTCAGTCACCAAGTCGTGCCAGCTCTTCGAGACGCTATGTGCTGCAGCACGCCAGACCTCCCTGTCTCTCATCATCTCCTGGAGTTGGCCCAGGTTCATGTTCATTGCATTGGTGATACCATCCAATCATCTCATTTTCTGATGCCTTCTTCTCTGCCCTCGATTTTTCCCAGAATCAGGGACTTTTCCAATGAGTTGTCTGTTTGCATCAGGTGACCAAAATACTGGAGCTTCAGCTTCAGGGTCAGTCCTTCCAGTGAATATTCAGGGTTGATCTCCCTTCAGATGGACTGGCTTGATCTCCTTGCTGTCCAGGGGACTTTCAGAGGTCTTCTCCAGCACCACAATTTGAAGGCATCAATTCTTTGGCATTCTGCCTTCTTTATGGTCCAGCTGTGCAACCGGACATGATCACTGGGAAGAACATAACCTTGACTACATGGACCTTTGTTGGCAGAGTAATGTCTCTGCTTTTCAACACACTGTCCAGGTTTGTCCTCATTTTCCTGCTAAAAGCAATCATCTTCTGACGTCATAGCTGCAGTCACTGTCTGCAGTGATTTTGGAGCCCAAGAAGAAGAAATCTGTCATTACTTCCACATTTCCCCCTTCTATTTTCCATGCAGTAATGAAGTCAGATGCCATTTACGATATCAGTGTTTTGTTTTGTTTTGTTTTTTACTATTTAGTCCTAAGATGGATCTTTTACTCTCCTCCTTCACCCACATCAAGAGGCTCTTTAGTTCCTCTTTATTTTCTGTCATTACAGTGTTAGGGAATACAGAAGACATAAAGATAATAATTCTTGTTCTTCAGTAACTCACCATCTATCCATGACTATGTCTACAGAAAATAAGATTATCGTAACAATAAAGTACAAAGTGAAGCACTTCCTTGATAAATGCTGACTTTTGCTCCCAGAAATTCAGATTTCATTAGAGAATGAATTAAAAAATATTAGACTGATTAAAATAGAGTTGACTCATTGGAAAAGACCCTGATGCTGGGAGGGATTGGGGGCAGGAGGAGAAGGGGACGACCGAGGATGAGATGGCTGGATGGCATCACGGACTCAATGGACGTGAGTCTGAGTGAACTCTGGGAGTTGGTGATGGACAGGGAGGCCTGGCGTGCTGCGATTCATGGGGTCGCAAAGAGTCAGACACGACTGAGCGACTGAACTGAACTGAACTAAAATAGAGTTATCAAATTTTACTGTGGAATTTAAAGAGATTTAAATAAAAATTAAATGTAAAAGCATTCATTATCAAATTGCTTAATTGATATAGAATTTAATAAAATTGTTTTCTTTTTGTAAAATTTGCTAATTTGGAAGTTCATACTCAACATGAGACATAAAATAATTCAAATGAGTTGTTACTTTCCTGGATCTCACACTTTATTTTCATCATAATTTTTGAAAAATCTTGTTTTACATGGAAATAATGACTAAGATAAAGCAATATTCTAACATTTCCTTCAATTTTGTGTATTCTGAGCAAGTACTTTGAGACCACTTATGTCAAAGCCTGAAAATTTTTGAACCCTGATTGCTCAAGTCAAAAATGGATTTCTATGGATATTCTATTTTAAAAAACTGTCATATTCAAGCACTAGTCATTAGCAGCTGAGAACCACATGTGTAACTATTATCACCTACACAGCTGTGTCACCTTTGTTCACCTTATCCTCACCATCATCATCATCACCACCCTCAGCACCATCTTCAGAAACAGCAGCAGCAACAGCAACAGTACCATCACCATTATGAGCACCGTTATTCGACTTCATCAGTTGTTGATTCTATTTTAATGATTATGAAACATGTTAGAGGGATTTACTTGGATTTTTCTCAATTAATGTCCACTTTGACCTAATGAGATTTCTATACACTAATTATTACCACTCACAGATGAGTAGCAGAGCCTTAGAGGAGTTATCTAAGATCACATTGGAAATAAATGTCAAAAGTTCCAAAAGCCTGACCCAGGATCCTGTTTTATTTCTTGTGCTTTAGAGCAGTTGGAGCAACATCTATCTGAATACATAGTTCATGTCATCTGACCCATGTATCTGTTGTGAGACTAGAACAAAATAATTCCCATCAAGTAGTAAAATGTAGATTAACGTGAAACATAAATACATCTAAACATATTCTCATTAATTAGAGTACCTTAGGTGTAAACTGATAAAGTTTCAGTTATGAGGAAGAAGTGTATAAATGTATGTAGAAGGATGTGAACGTGAAAGTCGCTCAGTCATGTCTGACTTTGCGACTCCATGGAATAGACAGTCCATGGAATTCTTTAGGGCAGAATATTGGAGTGGGTAGCCTTTCCCTTCTCCAGGGGATCATCCCAACTCACGAAGAGAACCCAGGTCTCCTGCAGTGCAGACAGATTCTTTACCAGTTGAGCCACCAGAGAAGCCCAAGAATACTGGGTGGGCAGCCTATCCCTTCTCCAGCAGATCTTCCCTACCCAGGAATAGAACCAGAGTCTCCAGGAGACTTGAGTATCAGGGAAGCAAAGAAGCATGCACCATCACCCAAACGCTATCATAAATCTTTGTTTTTGAACATGGACAAGTTTAAGAAACTATAATTTAATTATAGTACTCTTTTCTTGTATGTGCCATATAAAGTCTTCTCATTCCCAAAGCCTCTGTTTTGACACTCATGTGGGACTCTGAAAGAGAAGAAGGAAACCTTTCTGATACATTCTTTTCTTTGGCAAATCAGAAACAGATTTCTTTAGCAAAACATGATCAGATTTTCAAAGGTAATATCAAATTTTATAAAATAGATCTTATGAGAATATATGTATTTGAAACTAAATTTTTCACACTGTAATAGATTGAAGCTTTTGTATAAGTGTAATTAATTAACATTAATTTTAAGTTTCATTAGAAAATATAAATATATTTAAATTCAGTTTTCTACACATTTCATAGTGATTTTTAAACATGAATGATGTAAAAACACCTTTTATTGTAGCATTTGTTTTATCATATGAGTGTGGGGATGCCAATTACACTTTCCTTGATAGGCATACCCATACTTTAGGATGCTTCCTGCAACTTTTTTCTCTTTCATATAAAAAAGTTATTTTTAAAATATTTTTTTCCCTTTGTCATTCTATACAAAGTGTGCCCCCATAAGAAATAGCTGGGCTTCCTTGATGGCTCAGTGGTTAAAGAAACCACCTGCAGTACAGAAGACAGAGGAGATGTGGGTTTGATCCCCGGGTAGAGGAGAGTCGCTAGAGGAGGAAATGGCAACCCATTCCAGTATATTTGCCTGAAAAATCCCATGGGCAGAGAAACTTGGCAGGCTACAGCACAAAGGATTACAAAGAAACAGATATGACTGAGAACAACACAGCACTAAGAAATAGCCACCTGTCCTTGGGGCTAGTATAACACAGTCTTGAAGTTTTTCTGATATGTAGCAGCAGTATTTTCACACAAGCAAGTTTATTTTTGAAAACAGAACTGACTCTCATATGTGTATATGAAAGCTAGGATACTTTCCAAAGTTCTTTGAAGATGTTGGACAAATTATCTCTCTATTAAAATGCTTCCATATTTTCCATAGATGTTTTGCTACAGTGGAGATGCAATTTTACATACAACAGACTGAAAGAAGCTGCAAATGTATTTATTAAATATATGAATTTCTATAAAGTGTCATTGTCATGAATTGGATCCATCTTATATTCTTTATAAATTTCCCTCAGATGAAATGATATCTTTCAAAAAAAAATCTTAACAGAAAAACAGGTGGGCTAAGTGCTAGACATTTTTAGACTTTCTTGCAAAACATATCCATTGCAACTACCTGATGTCAGGTATCTTTATAATAAATTTCTGGAAGAACACATTTTGTCTAAGAATCTTCATATAGTCTCTTATTTGAGCCTCAGAATAAAGCCAATCAATGGTAGGACAGGTTCTGTTTCCTCTTTGACAGTTGAGAAACATATATGCAAGGAACGTTATTTGCTCAGAATTAGAGATCTAGTGCGGAGAAGGTAATGGCACCCCACTCCAGTACTCTTGCCTGGAGAATCCCATGGACGGAGGAGCCTGGTGGGCTGTAGTCCCTGGGGTCGCTAAGAGTCAGACACGACTGAGCGACTTCACTTTCACTTTTCACTTTCATGCATTGGAGAAGGAAATGGCAACCCACTCCAGTGTTCTTGCCTGGAGAATCCCAGAGAAGAGGGAGCCTGGTGGGCTGTTGTCTATGGGGTTGCACAGAGTTGGACACGACTGAAGCGACTTAGCAGCAGCAGAGATCTAATGAATTTTAAAGCACAACTCCAGTTTTCTATTCCTTCCATCTCTGCGTTTATTGACTAAACTCCCATGGTCCCTATTAATACATATATTATCTGCCAATAATAGCTGACTACACAACATTTGTTAGGCAACTGTTTAATTATAGACTGCATACTCACTGCCTCATTTAAACATCACAACTAGAAGAGTTGACACTATTTTCTGTGAATTACACATAAGAAAATTATAGCACACATTGGTAGGCTCACCTCTATTACTTTCCTCATTAACAATCGCTTACAAAGAGGAATGTTGATTCTGTTAAAACTTTGTGCATAGCAATTTGTGTAGTGTCATATGTCATCTGAATGAAGATTAATATTTTATTCTGTGGAAATCATGGTAATTAAACTTTCACTTTTCACTCTCATGCATTGGAGAAGGAAATGGCTGCCCACTCCAGTACTCTTGCCTGGAGAATCCCAGGGACCGGGGAGCCTGGTGGGCTGCTTTCTCTGGGGTCACACAGAGTCGGACACGACTGAAGCGACTTAGCAGCAGCAGCAGCAAACCAATGCATAGAGTTTATTAGCTACTTAATATAACTCTTAATTGTACAGAGGACCTCATTAAGGAATGACATTGTATCTATAGAAAATACCCATGTGAAATGATCAGTGATCATTAGGCTCTAATATTTCCCAATGGCTAAACGTAATTCATTTAAAACAAAGCAAAACACAGATTGATTTCTTTTTTTTCTTCTTGGATTGAGGGAATTCACTTGGGTGCTGGTTATTATTGTTTACTATACTGTTTATTTATATTCCTTTAAGGATTCCTCTGGGATTTTGTGCTCATTGTCTGTTATGTCAGAGATACAACCCAACCGATTGTGCAGGGAAGATGAACTTTTTGAATACTGCTATTATTTATTTCAAGTAGACAGGCAAACCACTCTCTCAGACATGGGCCTGTAGTTAACCTTACACTGTGAATTTTTTTGTAAAGAGATGAAATAATTCCAGAAAATGACTAGGAGGGAGCCTCCAGAAATTCTGACACCTAAATCTTTTAGGTGAAAAGTTGTTGAAGGTTATTATACATCTTTTAAGTCAAACACATTTTGTGAAATTTATAAAAAGAACAAAGACTTGTGTCACTTATGATGTGGGAAATTTTTCTTTCAATTTGCTTTTTCTCTTGACTTTATCGTTTCATTAGTTCCTTCTTGTAGTAAGATTATAGGACTAAACTTCTGAATTCTGACTCTAATGTCCAATCTCAAGAAATGCTTTATCTTTCTGTTTTGAATAAAAACCATTTTTCCTACATATCTTCTCTTTGGAACATGGAATTGTGCAGTGGTTCAGAAACTTCAACTTACATAAAAATCACCTAGAGCCTATGATTACAATGCAATCCAGACTATTCTGAATAGGTCCTCAGGATAGCACCCAGGGACCTTTTAACTTAGATGATTTTCATGTACTGTTTGAGGGAAGCACACCAAATCAATAGTCTAAAGCTGGGGTTGACAAAATATGAACAATGAGAAAAATCTAGCCTGATGCTTGTTTTGTTGTTTCATGAAAACACTTCCAAGTTCATTTGTTTACATGTTGTTTATGGCTTTATTCATACTCCAAGGAGAGTTGAGTACTTGCAACAGGGTCTTTATGGATTGTGAAACTTAACATACTTACTCTCTGGTGTTTTGTAGAAAAAGTTTGCTGACTCAATTTAAAATCCTGAAATATATTTGAATTATGTGTTCAGGCTCATGTACAAAATATTGTCAAATACTACTCCTATCAAAAAATGAAACACTACCACCTTAGAGACACTTGTTTCCAGTCAGGCCTTTGGGAAAGCTTCCATTGTGATGAACACTAAATGAAAGTTTCCAGTGCCATGACCTAAATGAACTAAAATGTGCATAAAGATAGCTTTCCCAATCTGATGGTAAAAGAATTGACCAAGTGAGCTTGTGTACATATTTTCTGCCATCTGTCCAACTGTAACTTGAAAGTTAAGTTGACTCTGAAAGGACTTAGTTGTTCATAGTTCTATCTTGAAAAAAGAAGGAAAATAATTTTAGAGTGGGTAGTAGACTGACTGTGCTTATTTCCTGGAGTAATCTTGATACTGAGAGATAGTAAACTTTGGAGTGAAGATGTTTCAACCTGCAAGCATGAGCAGGGATTTATTTTGAAGTTTACTAATGATTAATTCAATTTCTGAACATTTAAACATTTTTTTGAACCTCACACATGCTATTCTTTAAGTTACAATTTCAAATACCATTTACTGCACACTGCTTACCTTTCAACCACCTTAAATATCTGTATCAATCATGGCCTCATATATGAAATTTAAGTATATTTAAAAGGATAATTGAATCCTTAACACACTTAAAAGTGTATATATTTATTTTTGTTAGCAAAATGGTGGGCCAGGAAGCTCCAAACTCTTGTTTCTCCACAGAAACATTGAAAACAAACAAACAAACAAAAAGCCTGATGTGTAAACCAACTTAGAGCTCTGAAAATAGTCACAAGTTTACAACAATCAATCAAATTCCAATCAAGATTTTTCTCTAAAATCATAGGAACATATTGTGGTATTCACATCTGTCCTTTCATCTATCCTTCCATAGCATAGCAATGGTCTTCATCTTGAGTAGGTCAAACTCAGTTCTAAGTCCTGCACCCCTCAAAACTGGAGAAAGCAGGACAAAGTTTAATGGTAAATTATTGTGTTTAATTGTCCTAACTTGCTTGAGAGGCATTCAAAAGATTGATACAAAATATGTATCTCTTTTGCATAACATGGAAAGCAAGGGAAGAAAATGATGGACACTGCTTTTAAAAACTACAAGGAGACTGCAAAACCAAAAAAGAATGGGGCAAGAGATTTTGGGTGGAAAAATAAAACAGACCAACTAAGGAAGGTCTAGAAAGGAAGATCTAGGGAAGGAAAAGAAAGGGTTTACATTCCAAAGTGATTGTACATACAAGTGTCTGCATGCCCAAGGAAGGTACATGCTGAGCAAAGCCCTGAGAATGGTTTAGGCTTTCATCTTGACCAATCCAGAGACTTAGAGAAAGCTTAGTTAAATGAAGAATCAGTACAGTGCCCATCTGTAAACACTGGGAGAAGTGGCTGATATACCTCTTATAAATATATTTTGGGAACTTTATCTGTGTGTTTGTTTATTTCATCTCTTGGCATTCCAGGAAAGCACTGTAAAAAGCTTAACTGAAAACAACTAAAGGATCAGACTTAAGAGTCACACATGAAGAGGAAAATCTCTGTAAAAATAATTTAGAAGTTTCTTAAAAAGAAAGGACTACTACAGTCTTCAAAACCCAAACAAAAATCAAGGCAAAACCAATCAAATCCAATCAGCAAGTCCTGGGGAATAAGGAAAATCTGATTTCTAGAGTAATCATGTTAAAATAGTCAATCAAATCTCAACAAGAGCAAACAATTGCAATAAATGCAAAGCAACAGAAAAAATTGCTTAATTCAAAGGGACACTAAATTGACATTTATCTGTAGGCTACAGATAGATAAATATGCATATATAAAGTGAGCCTAGATACTGAAACTACTAATCACACATTTTAAAATAGTTGTCTTAAGTATATTCAAAGAGCTAAGGAAAAAAACAAAAATGCAAAAAGAACTAAAAACAACAACAAAGGGGGAGAAAACAAAACAAAAAAACAACAAAAAAAAGTGTATGTTTTAAAAAAAAGGAAGTATCAACAGAAAGAAATTACAATAAGTATTCAAACAGCATTTCTGAAGTGGATATGCACAATAACAAAAACAGTTATTATATGTATCTGACAACAAGTTTATAAAGCAGAAGAAAGAATGAGCAAACTTGGAAGATAAGATGACTGAAGTTACCAAGTCTAAAGGAAAAAAGAAAAAAAAAGAAAAAGTGAAGCATTTAGTGAATTGGTGGGACATCATCAAGCAGACCAGTATAATTATTATGGACATTGCAGAAGAAAAGAAGGAAAATGACGCTAAAGATTGTAAAGTAGCATGGAAGCATATGCATTACTATATGTGAAATAGATCGTCAGTGGAAATTTGCTGAATGATGCAAAGAGCTCAGATTAGGTGCTCTGTGACAACCTAGAGGGGTGGGATGGGGTGAGAGTGGGAGGGAGGTTCAAGAGGGATGGAATATGTGTGTGTATATATATATACCTATGGCTGAATGTCGATGTATGGCAGAGATCAAAACAATATTGTAAAGCAATTTATCCTCCATGAAAATTTCAAAAATCTCAAAAATAAATTAAAAAAGTTAAAAAAATAATAATAGGCACAACTTCCCCAATTTTGTGAAGAAACTGATTTGACAAATCTGTCATGCAATAAACTTTAAGTGGGAAAAAGCCAAACAGACCGCTTAGAGACACAAATGGCTCAAGGTTGGGAAAGAAAAGAAAAAAAAAAAAAAAGGCACATCTAAAAATAGCAAGAGAGGAGCAGTTTGTTATGTATAAGAGTTTTATTAATATTATTAGCTAATTTTCATGAGAAACTGTAGAGGTAAGAAGGCAGTGAAATGATCTATTTAAAGTACTAAGGGAAAAAATCACACACACACACACATACACACACACACACAAAAAGAGAATTTTACATCTGGCAAAAGTGTCCTTTAAAGTAAGGAAGAATGTAAGATATACCAAGATTTTTGAAAGGCTGAGATAGTTTACTACCTATAGGCTTGTTATAGAGAAAAAAAAAATAAATAAAAGAAAAAGAGAATCCATTAGGTTGCAATAAAAGAATGCTGAAAAGTAACTTCAAAAATATGAAGATATAAAATTTCCAGTGAAGGTAAGTACATGGGCAACTATAAAAACCACTATTATTCTAAATAATTATGATTTGTCACTCCAGGTTTCTTTCTATAGACTTACTGTATGAATGTGTAATTTGTGGCATCAGTAGCAGAAAAAGGGGAATGAAGTTGTGCAAAAGTCCAGTTTTGGTATGAGGTTGAACTTTGATTAACATCAATTCAAATTAGATAGTTTTAACTTTAGGATGTCATACATAATCCCCATGTTAATCATAATTAAAATATCTAGAGAATATACATGAAAGGAGGTAAAACGGTTACCAAGTTCAAGCCCACTCTGCTTGTCACATGACAGGCCAATAAATCCAAGAGTCAAGGTGTTGAAAAAGGGATATGACTATATTCAGAAAGCCAGCTGACCAAGAAGATGGCAAATTTATGTTTCAAAATAACCATCTTTTTGACATCTGGATACCAGTTGTTTTATAGTACAGAGATGTGGGAAAGGTGAGACAATAAAGTTAAAAAATGCAAAATGAAGAGGGAGAAGAGATGAGGAAATAAAGTGAAAAGGGCCATGGAAGGGAGGTGTTAATCTCTTTTTTCTTGCAGCCTTTCACAAGGTGAGATTATTTCTCTGTGAGCAGGTTCAGATTATTTCTCAGTGAGCTGAACAAAGGCACTTATTTAACAGTCAGGCTGAGGAGTGGGGTTTTCTGAGACAGGCCGTTATGTATGTTTATAACAACAAAAGCAGTGAAAATAAAAGGAAACAGTTCCAGCATGGAGTCAAATTTTGCTCTTCCCTATAACAAAACTGGAATCAAAATGTAGCACCACAGGACATTGGTAAAAGCCTAGACTAGGAAGCTCCAGGCCCTCATTCCTTATTTCCCATAAAAACAAACAAACAAACAAACAAAAACAATAATATAGAGACAAAAGTAGCTTTGTGGAACACCGGAATCCAATTAAGGTTCTGCAGCAATCAAATGAATGCCTAACTGAGAAAAGCACATTTAAAATTATAGAAAATATTGTAATATTTTTCTTTACCATTAGCCCAACCCCATACCCAAGACAATGGGATGTCGTCAGAAAAAAGCCGTTTAGTTCCTGTCTCCTCCTTCAGGTTGGGAGCTGAAGCAGAAACTTGCTTTCATGTTTTGTCTCAAGAATTGGTAAAGGAACTGTCTAAGTGTGTCTGTCTCTCCTAACCTAGAGGGCTAACAAGAAGGGTGGCTGTCAAGATAGAGGCCAATGCAAGACACTGAGCCACAAGATTGCTGCAGGGGCAATGCGTAACCATGAGTGCCTGGGGCCAAGAGAGTATCCACAAGGAAATACTATAGAAGAAATAGCTAAGACTCTCAGAAGAAGCAAGGATAAGATTGTCAGAAAATTAAGGCCTTTAAACATAACAGTGTATACAATGGAAATAGGATATAAATTCATACACAGACTCAGAGAAGATACACCCCCAGAAAATGCTTGAGCTTTAGAATACGCTGATTTCTGTTCTAAAAGCAATGGCCAGACCACAAAGAATGAGAGAAGTAATTGTTTTCTCAAAGGCCCAATTTCTAACAAAATATCACAGGACATCAGAAAGAAATACACAAAAATAACACAAAAGTATAAACAAGGAAAAAAGACCCATTCAAAAAAATAAATCTTTAATTTGTAAACAAAATGAGAATATAAACAAGAGGTAAAAAGAAAAAAAATAACTCCCAAATTCTGAAGTTGAAAAACACAATAACTGAATTGAAAAGTTTACTTCAGAGGGTCCAACAACAGAGTAGAACACTTAGAAGTAATAATTAGGGAACTGAACTCAAGTCTTTTGAAATTATTGAATCTGAGGAGAAAACAATAGTAATAATTGAACAGAGACTAAGGGACTTATGAGACACAATTATGCAGAACAGCATATGAATATAGGTATTCCAGAAGGTGTATAAAGTGTGAAAAGTGCAGAGATTTTATTTAAAAAACAATATTGACCAAAATTTTTCCAAATTTGGAGAAAGTAAAATATGAAAATGCAAATGCAAGAAACTAACATAATGCAAGGAGGAAAAAAATCCAAAGAGACTCCCATTGGAACATATTATAATCTAACTGGTCAAAGTCAATGACAGAAAATCTTGAAAATACAGAAGAAAAGTGATTTGTCATATATATAGGGACCTTTATAAATTTATCAACTGATTTCTCAGCAGAAGCTTTGCAGGGCAGAATACAATGGAATGAAATATTTTGTGCTAAAGGAAAGAAAGTAATATAAAACAATTCCAAATATAACAAAACTGCCCTTCAAAAATGGTAGATAATTTATGAATTTCCCAGATAAATAAAACCTGAGGAAATACACTGCATGATTTCCATTAATGGGAGTCATTTAAGTTAAAACAAAAGATAGTAGATAGTATCTAGAATGCATGCATGCTATGTTGCTTCAGTCGTGTCCAACTCTTTGTGAACCTGTGGACTGCAGCCCAGCAGGATCCTCGGTCCATGGATTCTCCAGGTCAGAATATTGGATTGCCATGCACTCATCTAGGAGATCTTCCTGACCAGGGATTGAACCAACATCTCTTACATCATCTCCTGCATTGGCAAGTGGGTTATTTAACACAAGCGCCACCTGGAAAGCACATTCCCCCCCCCCCCCCCCCCGAATGCATAAGAAAATATAAAGTTCTCAGATAAAGGTAAATAGTTAGATAAAATCTTGTCATACTGTAAATGTATTGCTAGCTATACTTTTCATTCTTTTATGCAATTTAAAAGACAAAAGTATACATGATGATTTTAGATCTATATTAAGGGATATGCTTAGTCACTAGTCACGTATGACTCTTTGCAAACCCATGGAGTGTAGCCCATCAGCCCCCTTTGTCCATGGCGATTTTTCACTCACAGATAGTGTTGTTATGTTCTCAAGATCTCCAGGGGATTTTCCCAACCCAAGAATCAAACCCAGGTCTCCCATTTTGCAGGCAGATTCTTTACAGTCTGAGCCACCAGTAAAGCTCATATTAAAGGATAAATAGTACATAAAGATATTACTTGTGACACAAATAGTATAAAGTAAGGAAGGGACAAGGCAGTGAAAGGACAGAGAATTTGTATGTGATTGAAGTTAAGTTGCTATCAACTAAAATGGATCATTATAACTTTAAGATATTTTATGTAATCAGCTACAGGAAAACAAACATAGAATATTACACACACACACACACACACACACAATATGAAAACCAAGGAAGACATAATAGAAACAAGGATAATAAAGCTCTAAGGCATAAAAAGAAACAGAATCAAAGTAGCAGTGTAAGTCCTCCCCTATCATTAATTACTTCAAAAAAAGGTGGATTAATCAACAGACCTGGCTTAGTAGAATGGATTAAAAAAAAAAAGTATCATGCTTTATACTATTTATAAGAAATTCACTTTTGATAAAAGGGCAAGCAAGCATTGGTTGAAAATGAAAAGATGGAAAAGAGGGCATGCAATTTGTAACCAAAAATAAACAATCAAATATGAATAAAACAAAACTCAACAAATAAACTTTAGGTAAAAAACAGTTACAAATGATGTTAAGAAACTATATAATGATGTGTAATTTCATCAAAAGATATAGCAATTATGAACTAATGTTCATGAGATATCTGAACTCCTAAATATATGACCAGTGTTTTAGTCACTCAGTAGTGTCAGACTGTCTGCAACTCCATGAACTATATCCCACTTGCTCCTCTATCCAAGGGATTTTCCAAGACAGAATACTAGACTGGGTTATTCTTCCTTTCTCCAGGGGGGTCTTCCCAACCCAGGAATCAAACTCTGGTCTCCTGCATTGCAGGAGGATTCCTTACCGTATGAGCCACCAGGGAAACCCCATAAATATATGAAGCAAACATGAACAAAATTAATGGTAAATATCAACAGTTTTGAAGTAATAGAATATTTCAACAACTTATTTTGGATAACATATAGAACTATAATAGCAGGTCAATAAGGAAATATAAGGGGGCTTTCCTGGTAGCTCAGATGGTAAAGTGTGAGACCTGGGTTTGATCCCTGGGTCAGGAAGATCCCCTGGAGAAGGAAATGGCAACCTACTCCAGTATTCTTGCCTGGAAAATCCCACAGACTGAGGAGCCTGGTAGGCTACAGTCCATGGGGCTGCAAAGAGTCAGACATGACTGAGTGACTTCACTTCACTTCACTTCAAGGAAATATATCAACAATACTACAGTTCAGATGAATCTAAAAAACATTTTAGGAATGCTGTACTCAACAAGAACAGATTATTATATTGCCCTCAAATATACATAGAATATTCTCTAAAACAGACGTATATGTGATTTAAATTCTTTAAAAATTTGAAAACATTTACAAGATAATTTTTCTAATCACAGTGGGATAAAATTTGAAATAGATAGTAAGAGATGGTCTGATACTCCCATCTCTTTCAGAATTTTCCACAGTTTGTTGTGATACACATAGTCAAAGGCTTTGGCATAGTCAATAAAGCAGAAATAGATGTTTTTCTGGACTCTCTTGCTTTTACCATAATCCAGAGGATGTTGGCAATTTGATCTCTGGTTCCTCTGCCTTTTCTAAAACCAGCTTGAACATCAGGGAATTCACACTTCACATACTGCTGATGCCTGGATTGGAGAATTTTGAGCATTACTTTACTAGCATGTGAGATGAGTGCAATTGTGCAGTAGTTTGAGCATTCTTTGGCATTGCCTTTCTTTGGGATTGGAATGAAAACTGACCTTTTCCAATCCTCTGGCCACTGCTGAGTTTTCCAGATTTGCTGGCAAATTGAGTGCAGCACTTTCACAGCATCATCTTTTGGGATTAGAAATAGCTCAACTGGAATTCTATCACTTCCACTAGCTTAGAGATGCTTTCTAAGGCCCACTTGACTTCACATTCCAGGATGTCTGGCTCTAGGTAGGTGATCATACCATGTGATTATCTTGACCTTGAAGATCTTTTTTGGACAGTTCTTCTGTGTATTCTTACCCCCTCCTCTTAATATCTTCTGCTTTTGTTTGGTCCATACCATTTCTATCCTTTATTGAGCCAATCTTTCCATGAAATGTTCCCTTAGTATCTCTAATTTTGTTGAAGAGATCTCTAGTCTTTCCCATTCTGTTGTTTTCCTCTATTTCTTTGCACTCATTGCTGAGGAAGGCTTTCTTATTTCTTCTTGCTATTCTTTGGAACTCTGCATTCAGATGCTTATATCTTTCCTTTTCTCCTTTGCTTTTCTCTTCTCTTCTTTTCCCAGCTATGTGTAAGGCCTCTCCTGACAGCCATTTTGCTTTTTCGCATTTCTTTTCCATGGAGATGGTCTCTGATCATTTCCAAGACAAACCATTCAATATCACAGTAATCCAAGTCTATGCCCCAACCAGTAACACTGAAGAAGCTGAAGTTGAATGGTTCAATGAAGACCTACAAAACCTTTTAGAACTAACACCCCCAAAAAAGATGTCTTTTTCATTATAGGGGACTGGAATGCAAAAGTAGGAAATCAAGAAACACCTAGACTAATAGGGAATTTGGCTTTGAAATACAGAGTGAAGCAGGGCAAAGGCTAATAGAGTTTTGCAAAGAGAATGCACTGGTCATAACAAACACTCTCTTCTAACAACACAAGACAAGACTCTACACATGGACGTCACCAGATGGTTAACACCAAAATCAGATTGATTATATTCTTTGTAGCCAAAGATGGAGAAGTTCTATACAGTCAGCAAAAACAAGACCGGGAGCTGACTGTAGCTGAAATCATGAGCTCCTTATTGCCAAATTCAGGCTTAAATGGAAGAAAGTAGGGAAAACTACTAGACCATTCAGGTATGACCTAAATCAAATCCCTGATGATTATACAGTGAAAGTGAGAAAAACATTTAAGGGCCTAGATCTGATAGATAGAGTGCCTGATGGACTATAAGAAAATAGAACTATAAAATCATTATTTCTAATGAATATTTATGCAAATTTCCTCAACATAACACTAATAAATAGAATTCAGCAACATATTGAGAGGATTATATATCATGACCAAGTATGATTTATTTCTGTAAAATAAAAATAATTCAACATATAAAAATTAATTAAATTAAAATACCTTATTAGCAAAATGAAGAAAAATACATACATGGTTGATACAGTAAAAGCATTTGAAAAATTCAATAAGTGTTCATGGCAAAAGCATGCAACAAACTAGCTATAGAAGTAAAAACCTCAGCATAAAGGTGGTCATACATGAAAAGCCCATATCCAATATTTTTCTTGATGAAAGACTGAAAACTTTTTCTCTTAAATTTGGAACAGAGGATTCCCACTTTCACCACTTCTACTCAAAGTAATACTGAAAGTTCTAACCAGAACAAATAGACAAGAAGAAGAAATAAAAACTATCCAAGTTGAAAAAAACAGAGCAAAATTATATCTTCACAGACCACATGATCTTTTATGTAGAAAACATTAAAGTTTCCACAAAATAATACTAGGAATATTTTTAAAATACAGTTTAGCTGCAGGACACAAAATCAATGCACCTGAATTAAAAAAAAATCATACTTCTAAACATTAACAATGTACCAATTAAAAAAAAAATAGGAATGTCACCTTACACACATTAGAATGGCTACTATCAGGAAAGAAATAAACACTAAACAGTGTGATGTTTCCTCAATTAAAATGCAATTACCACTATCAATAATTCTACTTCTATATACATGTACACCCTAACCCTAATCCTAATTTTAAAATGAAAAACAGTGTCTTGAAAAGATATCTGTACAACCATACCTATACCAGTGTTATTCACAATAGCCAAAAGGTGAAAGTAAACTGAGTGTTCATCAACATGTGAATTTGTTGTTTTTCAGTCACCAAGTTGTGTCTGACTCTTTGCAAACCCATGAACTGCAAAACACCAGGATTTCTGGTCCTCCACCATCTCCAGGAGCTTGCTCAACTTATTTCCATTGAGTCGGTAATGCCATCCAATCGTCTCATTTTTTGTCGTCCCCTTTCTTTCCTGTCTTCAATCTTTCCCAGCATCAGGGTCTTCTAATGAGTCAGCTCTCAGCATCAGGTGGCTAACATATTGCAGCTTCAGCTTCAGCATCATTCGTTCCAATGAATATTCAGGATTGATTTCCTTTAGGATTGACTTTTCAGTCCAAAGGACTCTCAGGAGTCTTCTCCAACACCACAATTCAAGAGTATCAATCCTTCAGCACTCCAACTTCTTTATGATCCAACTCTCATCTCCATACATGACTACTGGAAAAAACATATCTTTGATTCTATGGACCTTTGTTGGCAAAGCTGTGTATTTACTTTTTAATAGATTGTCAATGTCTTTTCAACAAGTGAATAGATTTTTGATAGTGTGCATATTTATACAATGGGGTATTATTCAATTTTAAAAAGGATGGAATTTCTGACACGTGCCACAATGTAAAGTTAAGGACATTGTTAATTGAAATAAGCTCATTACAAAAAGACAAATACTGATGATTCCGTTTACATGAGGTACATAGAATAGTTAAAATATGACACAGAAAGTAAAAGGCGGGGGGTGGCGAGGGGAGCTTAAAAGAAATGGAGAGTGGCTATTTAACCAGTAAAGTTACTGCATGAGTTGATGAAACATTTCTGGGAATGGTTAGTGATGACATTTGTGCATCATTGTGAATGAAATCAATGTAGTAAGTTTGACACTTATAATGATACAATGGTAAATTTTATCTTATGTATATCTTACCATAATGAAAAATTAAATGAAGGAGAGAAAATGAAAAGGGAAGGAAGAAGAAGGAAGGAAGGAGGAGGAAAAGAAGTGGAGTAGAGGGAAAGAGGAGAAAAGACAGAGAGAGACTTCCTGGCTAAACCTAGTTAGGCTACACATTATATGCAAGTTTTTAGAAAGTTACTTGAGCTTTTCCAGTCTCATTTTAAAAAATATCTAGTTTTTAGGTTTGCTTAAATCTTGTACTAAATAAACATGCAATTTGTCAGTCATCATTCTAACAAATGAAATCAGTTATTTCAAGGAAATTTTCTGGTAATTTATAAATATAAATTGGCAGAGTAAAATTGCACATATATATTAATGTGTTTACAAGATTGTACATAGCTGGATAAAGGGAATACATTTCATATATTCTTTTGTAACAGTGCAGTTGATACAGCTACAAGTATCTGAGTGTTTTGAATTTTATTTGATCCAGATTGATTTACTCAGTTTTACTGACTGACACAAAAAGAAGTTTAGAAATAGTCTAGGGAATTCAAACTATTGCTACATTATCTATTTCTAGGTTTTAGTTTAATAAACTTAAAAAAAAGTCTTAAGATTCCAATCTCCTCAAAGTTATGTAAGCACTAAAACTGAAGGCTCCCAAAGATGAAAAGAAAAGAATTTGAATATTCCTAGGACCAATATAGTACTGTAGTACTGTTACTTTCATTGAAAATACAGAAAATATATATACACACACACACACACACACACACAACTGTATCTTCCAAAACTCAAAAGCAGGGATCCAACTAGTAACTTCAAGAAGTGAAATAATATTTTTAATAGCCTCCAAAATGGCATATCAACAAGATTAACAAGAATCTCTATAGAGTGACTGTGAGGAATAATTTATCAGTGACACTCAGAGCCAAATATATATTGAATGTGTCAATGGTATCTTAAATTTATTCTTTATTTTAATTCAAATAAGATGCCAAATTCTTATTGAATAAAACCCATTTGTAATATTTGCATCCTATTCCTGGAACAATTTAGCTTTTTATTGCCACTGTTTATATGAAATGTACTGTGATATAAATGGTTTTCATAAAAGTTGCCAACTTCCAACCACCTGCTGTTTACTGACAAGTAACAGCAATTCTGCTCCTGCAAAATAACATTCATTTGCAATATCTACTGTCAGATCCACGAATCATTTTCTTAGGTTAAGTGGTTTGTTGCAATAAGACTGAATTTACTAGTTCTCCTTTGCTATCTCTCAGTCTTCCTGGCATTATTCTCCTTGTTTGATTCAACCAAGGCATGGAGCAAGCAGAAATGTGATCTTCTTTGGAAAGCTCATTTTCCTGCAGTTCACTTAAGGAGCAGCTACTGCAAGGACATCCAACCAATCCATTCTGAAGGAGATCAGCCCTGGAATTTTTTTGGAAGGAATGATGCTAAAGCTGAAACTCCAGTACTTTGGCCACCTCATGCGAAGAGTTGACTCATTGGAAAAGACTCTGATGCTGGGAGGGATTGGGGGCAGGAGGAGAAGGGGACGACCGAGGATGAGATGGCTGGATGGCATCACTGACTTGATGGGCGTGAGTCTGAGTGACCTCTGGGAGTTGGTGATGGACAGGGAGGCCTGGCGTGCTGCGATTCATGGGGTCGCAAAGAGTCGGACACGACTGAGCGATTGAACTGAACTGGAGAACGTAAGGTTTGCAGAGTTCGCAGATGGAAACAGGCCCAGGGATAGAAAATGTAGTGTAAAATGGAAATGCCTTACTGCCCATTCAGCTTTTTCTATGCCTTTTTTCAGGCAATATTTCATTGCAAAACTTGGAGCTGATAGACTAGGATGTCAGCAAGAAAGGGTTAAGAAGCCCCCAAGTTAATCTGCTGTGAGGAAATACTTGTATGGAAAAGAAATGTTTTCTCCATATACGAAGGCATCTTGATATTATTTGGAGGAAATGAGAGGAAAAAAATAAAGCAAGAGTAGGTTGCTAAGTCAGTTCAGTCGTGTCCAACTGTGTGTGACCCCATAGACGGCAACCCACCAGGCTCCCCCATCCCTGGGATTCTCCAGGCAAGAGCACTGGGGGTGGGTTACCATTTCCTTCTCCAGGGCATGAAAGTGAAAAGTGAAAGTTAAGTCACTCAGTTGTGTTCAACTCTTCGCGACCCCATGGACTGCAGCCTACCAGGCTTCTCCATCCATGGGATTTTCCAGGCAAGAGTACTGGAGTGTGGTGCCATCACCTTCTCTGAAGGGTAGGTTATCTTTAATGAAATTTCAAAAGCACAAATCCTCCATCATTGACTACATAGCAGCAGTTAAAGTGGCATATATCCAAAGGGATCTTGAAGCCAATATAAATGGTTTAAGCAACCCAAGAATATATACTTAGATGTAAATGAAGAGATCCTTGGGAATGGTATTTGCCCTATTTAAAGGATGCAATTATTTCTCAGCTTCTGCCCATTGTTGCCAAATAAGTATGAGTCCATATTCCACATTATCAGATATTTTTTCTTCTTCTTATGAAAGTCAGAAATTTTAATTTTATGTAAAGTATTGCAAAATTCCAAGTCAAAGGTCAAGGCAGCCTGTGTGATATAGCTGGGGAGTAGAGTCTTCAGGGGGCACAGAGCAGAATAGAGAACAGTAAAGACTATATTATATTTGTTGAATTAGAAAGTGTGTTTATGTTGTGGGGGGGAGAAGACAGGGAGCAAATATTAAAAAACAATGCATACTACTTTCTCATTCCTTTAAATCGTAAGGTGCACTTTCCATCTCCACCTTCATGGAAGAATAAAAGGAAGTCATTTATAAAGAAATCCAGCCAATATTTGAGGAAGAAGGTACTACAAGCCCAGTGAACAACATATCTAAGGCCTGGGTATTTAACTACTGTAATAATTATAAAATGTAAATATTTCAATAAGGCTGCAATGAGTTTATAAAAATTCAACAAAGAAGGCAAGGCCGGGTCATGATTAAGAGTTTGGTTTCTTCCTGAAGCAGATTGATAGCAATCAGTTTACATTTTGGAAAAGAGCCAATCTGTAGCATTATATGTGTAAAATATCCCAAGGTGAGCATGCTAATATAGGTTAACTCATTTAGATCTGAATAGCATGACAGCTTTCAATATTCTTCAAGGATACACAAATTAATCTAGTTCCCCAGACTCTTGTCTCTGATTCCTATAGGAAATAGGACAAACTGCATGCTTATTTCAATAGAATCTGTTCACTCAAAGTCCCTTTATCTATGTCATCTCAATATGTTCTAGTTCTGACTGAGTCCTGTGATGTGCAGCCAAATCCTAGTCCTTTTGAAGATGACTTTCTTTATGAACCATACACATATACACAGAGACACAAAATATGGAATAAATTATTCAAAGTATGACACTGTTTTTCTGTGGTGAATAGTGAAATGTGTTAGCAAAAGACCATTCTTGTAAAGTAGGACCGAAAAATAGGTGTAGGTTATTAGCATGGTATGAGAAGTCTTCTCAGGCAAAGAAGATTTTCACTTCTTCAGTCTTCAGAAGTTAAACAGAGCTTACACAATAAGAAAAAAAATAACTGAATGAGAGTGAAATAATTTTCAAAGAAAAATTTGGAGTGGAGTTTGAGTAGGTACAGGGAGGAGACACATAAGATTCTTAGGAGAGTGACCAGAACATTTAATGTGTTCGATAATATTAGTCATATCAGTTCAATTCAGTTCCTCAGTCTTGTGTGACTCTTTGCAACCAAATGGACTGCAGCACACCAGACTTCCCTGTCCATCACCAACTCCTGCGGCCCACTCAAACTCATGTCCATTGACTATGTGATGCAATCCAACCCCCTCATCCTCCATCACCTTCTCCTCCTTCTGTCTTCAATCTTTCCCAACATCAGGTCCTTTTCAAAGAGTCAACTCTTCAAATGAGGTGGCCAAAGTATTGGAGTTTCAGCTTCAGGATCAGTCCTTTCAATGAACACCCAGGACTGATATCCTTTAGGATGGACTGGTTGGATCTCCTTGCAGTCCAAGGGACTCTCTTCAACACCACAGTTCAAAAGCCTTAATTCTTTGGTGCTCAGCTTTCTTTATACTCTGGCTCTCACATCCATATATGACCACTGGAAAAATCATAGCCTTGACTAAATGGACCTTTTTGGCAAAGTAATGACTCTGTTTTTAAATATGCTGTCTAGGTTGGTCATAGCTTTTCTTCCAAGGAGCAAGTGTTTTTTAATTTCATGGCTGCAGTCACCCTCTACAGTGATTTTGCTGCTACTGCTGCTGCTGCTAAGTCACTTCAGTCGTGTCCGACTCTTTGTGACCCCATAGACAGCAGCCCACTGTCCCTGGGATTCTCCAGGCAAGAACACTGGAGTGGGTTGCCATTTCCTTCTCCAATGCATGAAAGTAAAAAGCGAAAAGTGAAGTCGCTCAATAGTGCCCGACTCTTCACGACCCCATGGACTGCAGCCTACCAGGCTCCTCCATCCATGGGATTTTCCAGGCAAGAGTACTGGAGTGGGGTGCCATTGCCTTCTCCACAGTGATTTTGGAGCCCCCAAAATAAAGTCTGTCACAGTTTCCATTGTTTCCCCATCTATTTGCCCTAAAGTGATGGGACCAGATGCCATGATCTTCATTTTCTGAATGTTGAGATTTGAGTCAGCTTTTTCACTCTCCTCTTTTGCTTCATCAAGAGGCTCTTTAGTTTTTCTTTGATTTCTTCCATAAAAGTGATGTCATCTGCATATCTGAGGTTATTGATATTTCTCCTGGCAATCTTGATTCTAGATTGTGCTTCATCCAGCCAGGGATTTTGCATGATGTACTCTCCATATAAGTTAAATAAGCAGGGTGACAATATACAGCCTCGACATATCCCTTTCCCAATTTGGAATCAGTCCATTATTCGAGTCTGTTTCTAACTGTTGCTTCTTGACCTGAAAAACAGATTTCTCAGGCGGGAGGTAAGGTTATCTGATATTCCTATCTCTTTCAGAATTTTCCACAGTTTGTTGTTATCCACACAGTCAAAGGTTTTTCCTTAGTCAATAAAGTAGAAGTAGATGTTTTATTGGAGCTCTCTTGTTTTTTCGATGACCCAATGGATTTTGGTTGGCTATTTGACCTGGTTTTTCTGTTTTTTCTAAATCTAGCTTGAATATCTGGAAGTTCACAGTTCACTGTTGAAGCCTATATTGGAGAATTTTGATGATTATTTCAACAACTTGTGAGAAGTGTGTATTTGTGCGGTACTTTGAACATCAGACATTAGTCATATAATGTTTATATATGAACATTAGTCATATAATTTACATCAACTCTACTGAAGTTTGGGGGCAGTAAAGTGTGCTGGGATCTCCTGAATAGTGGAGCATGAGGAGATTGGTAAAATGCATATCTGGGAACTCCAAACTAAACCAGCATCTCTTGGGATGGAATCTAGAAATTTTGATTTTAAAGATATGTACACAATAACAGTATATCTGCTGAAGTTTAATAGTTAATTTACTTTTAAAATCTTTGAACCAATTAGTGATTAATGGCTAATGCATGAACATAATTCTTCTTGTTTCTATAAATAAGAAGTTGATGGTAGCAGAGAGATCAAGCAAAAACAAGGTGGTTTTGGTGTCAGGCAAATCAAGGCAATTAGATTAATTTTTATGTTTTGGAGTCCTCATAAAGCAGATAATTTTATACCTTAGATTAAATTAAGGAGTATAATATTTGCCCTAACTTCTGAATGAAGATGAAATGAGATGAGTCTCTTGCAAATAAGTGACTATTAAATAGGGGCTCATTGTTATTTGGGAATATTTTGTGTGACATAAGTGACAAGCAAAAATTAATTTAATATTAATATTTTAACATTCAGGAAAATGTTAATTAATGGGGTACTCTTTTTAAAAATTAATGGTTATTGCCATATAGTGCTTTACAAGTTGTATTAGTTTCTGTTATACTTTAAAGTCAATCAGCTATATGTATACATATATCCTCTCTTTTCTTGGATTTCCTTCACATTTAGGTCACCATAGAGCACTGAGTAGATTTCCCTGTGCTATACAGTAGGTTCTCTTCAGTTATCTGTTTTATAAATAGTATCAGTAGTTTTTATGTGTCAATCTTAGTCTCCCATTTCATCCCCTCCCTTCCCCTTTGGTGTCTATAAGTTTTTACTCTATGCCCATGTCTCTATTGAATGGACTATTCTCTTCCACATTTTTTTGTTTGTTTGTTTTCGGTCATGTCTGTGTGGCTTGCAGGATCATAGTTCCCTGTCCAGGGATCAAACCCAGTACCAGCAGTGAGAGCACTGAGTCCTAACCACTGGACCTTCAGGAAATTCTTAATGTATTACTCTTTTAAAGTTATATCCCTCCACTCCATACCAACTTGCTATGTCCCTTCTTTATAAACTAGTCAATATTTGATTTAGAGCCTAAAATCATAAAATTTCTCAGCTGTTTAAGTGGAATGAATAAGTTGCCATTATTTCCCAGTAAATTTTAATGGTGGGAGTATTTGAAGCAGTATTATTTTCATAAAGTAATGAGGTAATTTTAAGATATAAATCATAGTTTATCCAGCAAAGTTCAGATCCACCTTAGACTTTAGAGTGCCAGTTTTGTTAGATTTAATCCTAAAGATAAAAAAGAATAAGTGAAGACTTTGAATACTAAGCAATATATTTTAAAACATCTTATTAAATTTTTATCCCCATCCTATTGTCTGTCAGAAAATCTTCCATCATAAACTACACCATCTTTTTTAAGTGTTTATATATTTGCTATTTCCCTTGCACTTCTCCAGGTTTCATCTTTATAAGGCTACAACAACATCTCATTTCTGTTTAAAAATTGTGAAAATAAAGTTTGAAAGAGCAAGATCTATTTTTAAAGACTGAAGTCAGTAAGAATACTAGTTATATTGAGCATATTTTACTGACTAATGAAAATCATTCACTAGTTAACTTTTTCATTGACTGAATAGAATTTTATTACTTTTATTAATAGAGGAAATAAACCAGTATTCTTAAATAAAAGTTAAACAAAGGCACTAAATGTGTCAATTCAGTTCAGTTCAGTTGGCGGCAGAGGCGGCCGCCGCACTTCCTTCTTCAGCAATCAATGCAAAGAAATAGAGGAGAAGAACAGAATGGGAAAGACTAGAGATCTCTTCAAGAAAATTAGAGATACCAAGGAACATCATGCAAGGATGGGCTCGATAAAGGACAGAAATGGTCTGGACCTAACAGAAGCAGAAGATATTAAGAAGAGGTGGCAAGAATACACAGAAGAACTGTACAAAAAAGATCTTCATGACCCAGATAATCATGATGATGTGTTGACTAATCTAGAGCCAGACATCTTGGAATGTGAACTCAAGTGGGCCTTGGAAGGCACCACTACAACAAAGCTAGTGGAGGTGATGGAATTCCCGTTGAGCTGTTTCAAATCCTGAAAGATGATGCTGTGAAAGTGCTGCAGTCAATTTGCCAGCAAATCTGGAAAACTCAGCAGTGGCCACAGGACTGGAAAAGGTCAGTTTTCATCCCAATTCCAAAGAAAGGCAATGCCAAAGAATGCTCCAACTACCGCACAATTGCACTCATCTCACATGCTAGTAAAGTAATGCTCAAAATTCTCCAAGCCAGACTTCAGCAATATGTGAACCGTGAACTCCCTGATGTTCAAGCTGGTTTTAGGAAAGGCAGAGGAACCAGAGATCAAATTGCCAACATCCGCTGGATCATGGAAAAAGCAAGAGAGTTCCAGAAAAACATCTATTTCTGCTTTATTGACTATGCCAAAGCCTTTGACTGTGTGGATCACAGTAAACTGTGGAAAATTCTGAAAGAGATGGGAATACCAGACCACTTGACCTGCCTCTTGAGAAATCTGTATGCAGGTCAGGAAGCAACAGTTAGAACTGGACATGGAACAACAGACTGGTTCCAAATAGGAAAAGGAGTAGTCAAGGCTGTATATTGTCACCCTGCTTATTTAACTTATATGCAGAGTACATCATGAGAAATGCTGGACTGGAAGAAACACAAGCTGGAATCAAGATTGCTGGGAGAAATATCAATAATCTCAGATATGCAGATGACACCACCCTTATGGCAGAAAGTGAGGAGGAGCTAAAAAGCCTCTTGTTGAAAGTGAAAGAGGAGAGTGGAAAAGTTGGCTTNACTTCTATGCAGAGTACATCATGAGAAACGCTGGACTGGAAGAAACACAAGCTGGAATCAAGACTGCTGGGAGAACTATCAATAACCTCAGATATGCGGATGACACCACCCTTATGGCAGAAAGTGAAGAGGAACTAAAAAGGCTCTTGTTGAAAGTGAAAGAGGAGAGTGAAAAAGTTGGCTTAAAGCTCAACATTCAGAAAACGAAGATCATGGCATCTGGTCCCATCACTTCATGGGAAATAGATGGGGAAACAGTGTCAGACTTTATTTTGGGGGGCTCCAAAATCGCTGCAGATGGTGACTGCAGCCATGAAATTAAAAGACGCTTACTCCTTGGAAGAAAAGTTATGACCAACCTAGATAGCATATTCAAAAGCAGAGTCATTACTTTGCCGACTAAGGTCTGTCTAGTCAAGGCTATGGTTTTTTCAGTAGTCACGTATGGATGTGAGAGTTGGACTGTGAAGAAGGCTGAGTGCAGAAGAATTGATGCTTTTGAACTGTGGTGTTGGAGAAGACTCTTGAGAGTCCCTTGGACTGCAAGGAGATCCAACCGGTCCATTCTGAAGGAGATTGGCCCTGGGATTTCTTTGGAAGGAATGATGCTGAAGCTGAAACTCCAGTACTCTGGCCACCTCATGCGAAGAGTTGACTCATTGGAAAAGACTTTGATGCTTGCAGGGGTTGGGGGCAGGAGGAGAAGGGGATGACAGAGGATGAGATGGCTGGATGGCATCACTGACTCGATGGACATGAATCTGAGTGAACTCTGGAAGTTGGTGATGGACAGGGAGGCCTGGCATGCTGCGATTCATGGGGTCGCAGAGTCGGACATAACTGAGCGACTGAACTGAACTGAACTTATACTTCCTTTATGTGAATGTCATATTTACCTGATCAGGAGTCATCTCCTTGTCTACCAGAAGCTCTCACATGACATGGGTATGCTGACTGTTTCTTTTTTACGCACTGGTCGGTTCATTTCAGTTCAGTCGCTCAGTCGTGTCCGACTCTGCAACCTCATGGACTGCAGCATGCCAGGCCTCCCTGTCCGTCACCAACTCTCAGAGTTTACTCAAACTTATGTCCATTAAGTCGATGATGCTATCCAACCATCTCATCCTCTGTCGTCCCCTTCTCCTCCTGCCCTCAATCTTTCGCAGCATCAGGGTCTTTTCAAATGAGTCAGCTCTTCTCATCAGGTGGCCAAAGTATTGGAGTTGCAGTTTAGCATCAGTCCTTCCAATGAATATTCAGGATTGATTTTCTTCAGGATTGACTATTTTGATCTCCTTGCAGTCTAAGGGGCTCTCAAGAGTCTTCTCCAACACCACAGTTCAAAAGCATCAATTCTTCGGCGCTCAGGCTTCTTCACAGTCCAACTCTCACATCCTTAAATGACTACTGGAAAAACCATAGTTTTGACTAGACGGACCTTTGTGGCAAAGTAATGTCTCTGCTTTTTAGTATGCTGTCTAGGTTGGTCATAACTTTCCTTCCAAGGAGTAAGCGTCTTTTAATTTTATGGCTGCAGTCACCATCTGCAGTGATTTAGGGTCAGAGCAAAGGCTAGTTACCCCCTTTATCTCATGTAGATGGAAGAGCTATCCAAGTGACCTCTGTTTCGCTGGGTTGTTGGCAGTATGTCCTTGGTAATTTAAAAGAGTCTGCTCTAAATGTATACTGGAAGTTGAAGAGAGTGCACAGATTTGTCTCTGCCTCTAGATATCTGGTTTCCTATTCATTACCAGTTTTTCATAACTTGAGTAAAATCTCATAAATAAGGCTGGAAATAGAGTAGTGAGGACATAGAATTAAAGGAGAAACTTTAGGGTCGTGCAAGGTCTTAACACTAAGTTTTTCTTCTTATCTGCTAGATGATGAAAAAGTTTGGCCTTATTTTATAATTTATTTATTTATTTAGGCTGTACTGGGTCTTCATTGCTGCATAAATGGCAAGCGGAGGGTTACTCTTTTTAGTTGCTGTGCCTGGGCTTCTCATCGATGTGGCCTCTCCTTGCCAAGCACAGGCTCTCGGGCACATGGACTCAGTAGTTGTGGTTCCCAGGCTGTAGAACACAGGCTTAATAGTTGTGGCGCATGGGCTCAGCTGCTTCTGGGCATATGGGATCTTCCCTGATCAGAGATCCAAGTCCTGCCCCACTGAGCCACCAGGGAAATCCTTGGCCTTTATTTTAAGATAAAGTACACTCATGTACAGAGTATGGCCAGGAGGGAGGGCTTAGAATGAGAAAGAAAACGTTAGTGTCACCCTGGTCAATTTGTATTAAATTCCCTTGGAATAAGTGGAATTCACATGTCTGTTCTTCACAGATTCTTGATGCAGAGAAAAGACCGCACAGGATGTTGTGAGTTCAAAGCAAGGGGTACTTCTCAGGTTTGTTTTTCCCACTCCTGCTACGCTGGCTTCTGAATCTGGGGCTCAGTCTCTTCAGGTTGAATATCTTAGCTGCCGTCCTGGATCACTTCCCTACAACCTCGCCACGGCCCTGTTGCTCCAAAGTTGTATTTGGGGCCAGCGGGGCGCGCCGGAACGCTGCTGTCCTTGGACCCTGCGCCGGCGGCAGCAAGCCTCTCGGCAAAGACTGTGAACGTTGGTCGTTGCGCACACGCCGAGAGAGCATGACTGATGCGACCAGGACCTTGGGGAAAGGTGAGTCCTCTTTGACAGTTGTCCGCGGGCTGGGGGTGCCGGCTGGCTGGTTGTTGGCTCTGGAGAGGCGGTTGCTGGTCCTTGGCTCGCAGACCAGCGCGGCGGCGAGGAGGATCGCGGTTCCTCCGCAAAAAATCCACGTGAAAAAAAAAAAAAAAAAAAGTGTCCTCTCTGGGGCCCGGGAGGAGGAGGACCGCGGCCCTCGTGGGGTCCTGGGAAGGCGAGTGAGCCCCTCTCCACACAGGACTAACCCGCCTCTCCGTCCCCCCTCCACCCGCAGGGAGCATCCCCCCAGGGCCGGTCCCTGAGGGCGTAATCCGCCTCTACAGCATGAGGTTCTGTCCCTACGCGCACAGGACGCGCCTGGTCCTCCGGGCCAAAGGCATCAGGTGAGCGGCGGGAGGCCTCATAGGCGCGGGAACGTTCACCCTCTGGGGCGCCCCGCTTCCGTGTCACAGGCTGTCTGTCACTTTCTTCTGAGACGAAGTCAATAAACGGTTAGCAGAGGGCAGGTGGGTTCTTGAGTGGGCCATCCTGAAATGCAGAATCAGGTCTCTGCAGGAAACTGTTAGGACCACTCGGAGCAAACTGAAAGAGCTCTGGTGAGCTGGGTGTCTTCCCTAAAGTTTGTGAAAGAGCGGACCGCGGAGGCTACCGAGGCCTTCTCTGACAGCTCTATGAAATGCAGCCCAGACCCCACCCCAGGTATATTCAGGTCAGTTCTGTTGCCTTTATTGCACTAACAGTGTTTCCTTATCTGTTTTTCCTCCACACTCCCCAGCCTCACTTCCATTGCCCCTCCCCCCACACCCACACTCATTCTCTCTCTCTCTCTCTCTCTCTCTCTCTCTCTCTCTCACACACACACACACACACACACACACAAATGTATGTTTCTGAAGGCAGGGACTTTGTCTTTCTTATTCATGGCCTAGAAGAGAACCTGGCCAATAATAGGTACTTAAAACTATTTTTTGAATGAATGAGCAAACAGTTCCAAACAAAGAAATAGAAAGGACTGCTATCAAGACGTTTCCCACACACGTAAAAAATGGGTGCACACTGGTCATAGAAGTAATTTTGCAAGACTAGCTCCTGCAAAGGAGGTCTGGATTTTGAAGGCAGAGCAACTTTACTGGAATGGGGGAGGCTGCATGGAGCCAGCTCAAAGCTGAAGTGTTACTTCAGCCTCCAATGTGTATCATTAGGGGATGACTTCAGAGTTTTGTGTTATAGAGATGCAGAAACTATTACAGAGACTTAAAAAAAAAAAAATTATATAATTCTGCCCTGTGGAGTGTCTATGGCTTTTTTCCAGGTTATTCCCTCTTGCTCAATTCTAGTTGCCCCAAAGATTACTTTTTAAAACAAGAAAAATAACAGTAGATTGATGTTTTACCCACAGTGATGAAGTGGCAGCTTGAGAGTTGATGGAAGTCCTTCTTTAGGGCAGTTTCTCACCCTAGGCGCTGCTGACATTTGGGGCAGATGACTCTCGGCCTTGTGTGTTTGGTGAGCGGAGGAGCTGTCCTGTGTGTTGGATATCTTGCAGCACCCCTGGCCTCTGCCCATTAGATGCCAGTAGAATCCCCCTCCCTCCAGTTGTGGCCAACAAAAAAAGTCTCCAGATATCAGATTTGTACTTTCAAACTTTAAAATGTCCTAAAATCTGTGATGCTGTGGTTAGGCTTGTGGCTCTGAGTCAGACTGCTTGGCCTTCCATCTTGGCTCTGCTACTTCCTGGTGGGTAATATTGGGCAAGAGATTGAACCACAAGCAGCCTTATTTCTCAGAAGGGATGTGTTAAATGATTTCTTTGCCTTCCCTTGTTTGCGCCTCATCATGATTCCCTAGTTTATCTCATGGGAATCATGGAGAGCAAATGGGATAAGGCATAGAAAACATCGAACACATCCTACTGTTGAAAAGAAGAATGATGATCTTATGTTCTTTTCTTTGTACAAATCTCAATTTAAAAAACTTATTGCAAATGTTAATTTTATAGATTGATTGTTTCTGCTTTCAAGATGAGTGTCTGGGGATTTCTCTGGCACTCCAATGGTTAAGACTCTGTACTTGCACTGCATGGGGCACAGGTTTGATCCTTGGTCTAGAAACTAAGATCTCACATGGGGTCTTTGCGCACTTCGGGAAAAGAAAAAAAAAAAAAAGATGAGTGTCTGCCTAATCTTCTCATTTTTGTTCTGTCCTGTTTTCCCTTTGCTTTATAAGACATGAAATTATCAACATTAACCTGAGAAACAAGCCTGAATGGTACTTTACAAAGCATCCTTTAGGCCAAATTCCTGTCCTGGAGAACAGCAAATGTCAACTGATCTATGAATCTGTCATCGCTTGTGAGTACCTGGATGACGCTTACCCTGGAAGGAAGCTGTACCCATATGACCCTTATGAGCGAGCTCGCCAAAAGATGTTATTGGAGCTATTCTATAAGGTATAGCCATTAAAAAAAAAAACAACACTTAACACTCAATTTTACTTTATATGTCTTTCTCAACCTCCAACCCATTTTAAAAGTCAAATCATTGGTGAAATTGATTTGTTTTAATATCTGTGTGTGCCTTAGGAAGATAACTGGTGTGGCATTATAGTAAAGCTGTGACCTCTGATATTAAAGGTTAAAGTCTTTGCCAATAGCTACTTTTCCAGTGGAACGAGCAGTCTCAAGAGTTATGATTATAGCATAGTTATGATTTGTAACTTGAGACAAGGAATATTGAAAGAGTGGAAAACTGGTGATACTTTGAAGGAGCTATTTCCAAGGTCTCAGGTGAAAAAAATATCAGGGTGTGAAAAAGGTAATGCACAGAAGGAGATCGCCATTTATGGGGAACAAGAGTGCCAACTGCCCAGGAAATGTGAAGAAGTGAGAAAAGGGGACAGCTGTTGATATTGGGAGAGAGTGTGATGGAGAAATTTTATGATGGGTTTTTTTTTAAAGAAACAAAAATGACTGAATGATATTAGTGACTGATGTCTACTGAGCACTAGCGATGTGCCAAGCACTGTTCTAACTATTTTATAAAGGTTAATCTGTTTAATTCCCATCATTGCCCTCATCCCATCCCACCCTTTAAGGTGGGTACTATTCTTGTGTCCATTCTTCAGATGAGAACACTGAGGCTTAAAGAAGGAAAATGCCCCACCTAAGATTGTACAGTATGGAAATAGCTGAACAAGTAAGGCGTACCAGAGCCCCCTTGAAAGCACGTTGTTTAGCTGTGACAAGTGGATTCCTGAAACCACAGAGATCGCCATCAGGTGGCACTGTGGACAGAGTGACAGAGCTCTGGCTGCATTGTCAGGCAGAGCAGGAGCACGGAGTGCCCTCGGACTTCTCTGCTCAGAACCTGTATCCTCCGATCAGGTCCCACATTTGACTAAGGAGTGTCTGATAGCATTGAGATGCGGGAGAGACTGCGCTGATCTGAAGCTGGCCCTGCGTCAGGAGTTCTGCAACCTGGAAGAGGTAAAGATGGGGCCCTCTCCTGGCCAGATGTGGAGGATGAAGTGACGCAGGTCCACACCCTGGTCAGTCCGACACCCTCCGCTTTCACAGACTCATATACTTTTCCTGTCAGACTTTGATAAGCTCAACTACTAGTCGTCTGACTTGTGGGTACTTGGGCTCCACTAACTTCCTCTGGAATTTTTCTTGAAAATCTGCCTAGGGGTAAGGGAGGGCATGTGATGAACTTGTTCCTTTCCCAGAATCACGCATTCCTGACCTATCTCTGCACAGATTCTGTAGCTTCTGCTTCTGAGTCCAAGGTCAATATTGGTTAGGGATTGTGTTTGGCTTCTAGTATTGATTTAAAAAATTATAAGGATTTATTTTTTCACACACATACACACAAACCTAGAGGTACAGTATTATAGGGCTGTTTTGATGGCTTCTTTATGAAGTTACCAGGGACTGAGGTTTTTTTTTTTCTCTTCCTGTTCTGTCTTTTTCAGTGTGAGGCTTAACATCCTCAAAATAACAAGATAGCTGCTGGAACTTCAGCTATCACATCCAAGTTCCAGGTTATAGAAAGGACAACAGAAGGGGAAAAACTGGCAAAAAGCCACACTTCTTTAAAGGCTTTCCTAGAAGTTCTGTCCAATGATTACTTAAATTTCATTGACCAGAACTTAGTCATCGAGTTATAAGTATCTGCAGGGGAAGTTGGGAAATTTAATCTCTTAGCTGAGACCACCTTGCATAAAATCAGAGTTCTGTAATTAAGAAAGAAGGGGGAGAAACTTCCCTGGTAGTCCAGGGGCTAAAATTCCATGTTCCCAATACAGAGGGCTCAGGTTCTATCCCTGGTCAGGGAACTAGATCCTACATCCCACAGCTAAAAATATCTCACATGCCGCAACCAAGACCTGAGCAGCCAAATAAATAAATGTTAAAAAAAAAATAGAAGGGGGAAGTGTCTATGGGTAATCAAGGAGCAATCTTTGTTATCAGATCCTCCATGTGTCTAGAAGTAATAGGGCTACTAACCCTGTTCCTCTCTTAAAGTCTGGAAGGTGGTCCTTTGATGTCCTTTATCTTTGTTCTAGAAACTGATAAATTCCGCAATGGGTAGGTTGTAATTCTTTGGCAGCCAGGGAATGCTATTTTTATCCCCTTAAAAGAAGGCTGATTACTAATATTCTTCCATCTGACCTTTGTGAAGTGGAAGCTGTTAAATTTATTTACAGTTACAGCTGCCTGTCTTAGATTTATATAGTTTCAGCATTTATGGATTAGCATTATGTGTAAGAAATGTCAGCCTTTGGTCCTGAGAACTCAGATTGCGGTCTTAAGTCTGAGGAGGCAAGTAGGATGAGGTAGAAAGAGTCTTGACTCCTAGGCTTGGCTTTATGGGATTCCAGAACCTTCATCAAGGTTCCTGGACCTCTGTGTGCCTTCGTTTCCACATTCATGGAAGGAAAAGGTCTTTTAAAAGGTGTGTTCACAAGTTTTGCAGAGGGACGGCCCAGTGAGAGGAGGTCTGCTGGTGGTTTTAGAGCCTGCTTCAGCCAGACCAGCCCCGCTTTCAACACTGTTTAACAAAACATCTAATAAGCTTGAATTTGAAGAGAGAGGGGGACCTTGCTTTCAAAAAGAAGTTTGATAGCTCTTGCCCATAGAGAATTTTTATGGTCTTTATTTTCAAAGATTAGCTGAACTGATTTTATGATGTCTGGTTACCTTCTTACAAGTTAAATGCTGGGCCTTGAAACAAAATCTTTTAAATTCAAAGATAATTGAAAACATACGTTGACCTATCTCCTTCCTACTCTGCATTTGAATGATGGATGAACTTTGAAAATTACAGATTGCTAAGTAAATGTATAATATTACAATGGAGGCACAGTTCCTTAGTTTGGGTTCTTCCAGGGAAGTGAACCTGTATTTTTGTGCTGGGCATGATGCTAAAGTTGCTTTGCATACTCCTCTTATTTAGTCTTGCCAATGACTCTCTCAGATGTAATAAGTAGCGTCAGTGAAATTCTGGCTAGTTAAGGGCTGCTGCTGCTGCCGCTGCTAAGTCGCTTCAGTCGTGTCCGACTCTAGCCAGGCTAATTAAGGACCACTGAGTATACAATATTGTTCCAGATTTGAATTGGTTTTTATCCCATAAAATGTTAGTAGGAGTTATAAGTACAACATAGGTAATATCAGAATCTGAAAGATGCCTGCTGGGCTTGAATTATTTGGTACATTCCTCTTGATACCAGTATATTGACTCTAGGAGATTCTAGTGAAATTGAAACTTGTCAGAATATTCTAATAGAGATGTTTTCTCTCTATTAATAGAGATGATATGTACAATTTTTTCTCTGTGGCTTTGTACAATCAGGATTTTCTGTGAGTTGAAAATATCTTAAATATCTATGGATTGTCTTGAGTGATAAGCAACTCAAGAGACCAGTGTATAATATTCCATGTTATTCGCAAGCAAACAGGTCAGTTTAACTTGGCAACCTTATACTCTAACGATTTCTTCTTTTCAAGTAAATGCCGTTTGACTTTTACATTTTTCGTTTAAACAAGTATCATCAAAATTGAAGGTTTATTTGTGCTTGTTATATAACCTCATTTTTCCATGCTATTTTTATAGTTCTTTGAGACACATTTTTTTGTTGTTCAGTTGCTTAGTCATGTCCGGCTCTTTAGTTCCTCTTCTCTTTCTGCCATTAGGGTGGTGTTATTATCTGCATATCTGAGGTTATATGCACACATGTAAATAAACGCCTAGAAAAATGTCTCAGTTCAGTTCAGTTCAGTCACTCAGTCGTGTCCAACTCTTTGCAACCCCATGAATCGCAGCATGCCAGGCCTCCCTGTCCATCACCAACTCCCAGAGTTCACTCAGACTCATGTCCATCAAGTCAGTGATGCCATCCAGCCATCTCATCCTCTGTCGTCCCCTTCTCCTCCTGCCCCCAATCCCTCCCAGCATCAGAGTCTTTTCCAATGAGTCAACTCTTTGCATGAGGTGGCCAAAGTACTGAAATTTCAGCTTTAGCATCATTCCTTCCAAAGAAATCCCAGGGCTGATCTCCTTTAGAATGGACTGGTTGGATCTCCTTGCAGTCCAAGGGACTCTCAAGAGTCTTCTCCAACACCACAGTTCAAAAGCATCAATTCTTTGGCGCTCAGCCTTCTTCACAGTCCAACTCTCACATCCATACATGACCACAGGAAAAACCATAGCCTTGACTAGATGGACCTTAGTCAGCAAAGTAATGTCTCTGCTTTTGAACATGCCGTCTAGGTTGGTCATAACTTTTCTTCCAAGGAGTTAAGTGTCTTTTAATTTCATGACTGCAGTCACCATCTGCAGTGATTTTGGAGCCCCCCAAAATAAAGTCTGACACTGTTTCCACTGTTTCCCCATCTATTTCCCATGAAGTGATGGGACCAGATGCCATGATCTTCGTTTTCTGAATGTTGAGCTTTAAGCCAACTTTTTCACTCTCCTCTTTCACTTTCATCGAGGCTTTTTCTTCCTCTTCACTTTCTGCCATAAGGGTGGTGTCATCTGCATATCTGAGGTTATTGATAGTTCTCCCAGCAATCTTGATTCCAGCTTGTGTTTCTTCCAGTCCAGAGTTTCTCATGATGTACTCTGCACAGAAGTTAAATAAGCAGGGTGACAATATACAGCCTTGACTACTCCTTTTCCTATTTGGAACCAGTCTGTTGTTCCATGTCCAGTTCTAACTGTTGCTTCCTGACCTGCATACAGATTTCTCAAGAGGCAGGTCAGGTGGTCTGGTATTCCCATCTCTCTCAGAATTTTCCAGTTTATTGTGATCCACACAGTCAAAGGCTTTGGCATAGTCAGTAAAGCAGAAATAGATGTTTTTCTGGAACTCTCTTGCTTTTTCCATGATCCAGAGAGACTCAAATCAGACTCCTGCTGGTGCCTACTACTGGAAGGGGATTAGCCTGGAGGTGGGAAAGAAAAGTGGTTAAGAGCAAGGATAGGAAAAAAAAAAAGAGCAAGGATAGGAAGGGAGAGGCTTTGCCTTCTATACTGCTTTCTATGTTTGAATTTTTTTTAATGATGAGAATACTTTTCTCTATTATATGTATAATTATTAAAGATGGAAAAAATCACTTTTCATTCTGTATAATTTGCCATGTGCATAAGCCAGAGGTATGTATCCAGCACACTCATTAGGGTTATTTAGATTATTTCAGTTGCTTATCATTATTAATGATGCCTCCCAGAAACAGCAGCTCTTTTGCATAAAAAGCCCTTTCTCTGTTTTAAAATATGTCCGTAGGCCAGACTTCCAGGAACAGAATTACTGGATCAAAGGGTATGACCATTTTAGAAGCTAGAGTGGAATGTTGTTGCTAAATTGCTTCCCCCAAGATTTGTGCTGTATACCCCCTACCCTCCGAGAGTGTCAAAAATGCCCTTTGAACCAATCCCTTTTCACTGTTGAGAGATTTCATTTAAAAAGATACTTGCCTGTCTTGAGAAACAGTAGTTTCTCATAGTTGCTTTAATGTATATTCTTTGATTGATAGTGAGGTGGTATATTTTCCCCAAAGTATTCCATTTCTTTGTGTTTTATTTGTGAAAATGGTCTGCTACCCATCTGTTTGTCAAGATCTTCCTGATTCTCCTTGTTAATTTTTTTAAGATTTCTTTATATGTAAAGGATATTGGCCTGTTTTTAAGATACATTGTTTTAACTTTTTGTCCTTTTTGTACATATAGAAGTTTAACATTAAAAATATTGTGTGATCTTTCCTGCTGTGATTTCTTCCACTGCTTTTGTACATAGGAAATCCTTTCCCCCTTCAGAAATTTGATAATATGCTTTTATATTTTCATCTACCACCCATCACTTTAAAGATATTTGACTTGTCAAGCCTTGTCCCACTAGCTTTCCCCCACTATTATCTTATAATATATATATTTCAACAAAAAGAATTAAACCTATGAAAGAGATTCCAGGATAGAATTTTCAGGGTGGTCCTTTGATTACCTGCCAAATGTTGACGGGTTGCATTCTGAAGCTTCACAGGAAACTCCTGGTTGTAAGTGGTGACCAGCAGGAGGGGCGTGTTTGGCACAGACTCAGCTTCTCAGGCTTCTTTCCAGAGAAGTGGGTTTTATGTATACTCTAAGTTTGTTCTGTATCTTTGGTTTGTTTTAAAGGGAATCTGTTAATCTTCATTAGCTCAGCCTCAGCTATAGTATGTCAGTGGAGCAGACACCTGAAATTTGAAATCTTGAGAATCTTCCCTTATCTTGTACGAACTCAAAAGATATCTGCCCTGGAGTGGATTGAGTATTTCTGCTTCTGGTTAGGGTCTGCATTGCTGATGTAACAGCAGGTGGCTTTGTGTATTTTATAGGAGGGGGCTGATTCTGCTTCATAAGAACTGTTTCCATCAAGAAAAACCGCTTCCTTCCTCCTCCAGCCAGGCCAGAGCCAGCATGTCCTGGTTAGAGCGAGGAGACTTCTCTGTGTGCAGGGCAGGTGGTGTGTTAAGACCCCAAGTGCAATTATTGACGCTGCACTTGACGCCCAAAACTGTAGATTGAAGATTCTTAGGATGTCTGGTTTGAGGAAGTCTGGGCTTCTCTTTATAGTCATGTCGCTTACAAAAAATTTTGCAGATTTCCTTTTCCTCCTTGGTGAACCTCCTAGCTGGAGAGCCTTGGCCAGTGCACCTCACCATGATGGCCACGAGGGGGAGCCCAGCGCGCTTCTTCCTTCTACGTGCGCGCTAGCGGGAACCTCTTTTTGTCCGCCTGGGGGAGCCCAAGAGGCCTTCGAAGCAGATAAGCGGCACTTCCAGGGTTCAAGTTCAGGAGTGGAAAGCGCGTACTCACGTATTACCAACCAGTCTCTCTCTCTTCATTTGCATGCTCATTCCTTTTTCCGAGTCACATCCAGAAGCAAGAGAATGATCTATAGTCATTTTTCAGTGAACTGGAGAACAGAGAATTTTTAAAAATAGCGTTTTCTGCTATTCCAGAATGTCGAATGGCTTTTTCCTAAAATAGCTCACGTCTTAATCTGAATGCAAGATGTGTTAATACATTAAGGAAATCCCAGAGCTTGAAGCTAGAGGTTCAGTTTCTTCCACAGGCCATGTGTGGCCTTCTGGAAATGCCTAGGGCCTTGGTGAAAAGTATCTTCTCTAAGAAGGCCATCTTAAAGGGCAATATTTCTGAGAACGAGAGAGTCCATTGTGAGAAAAGTTATTCAACATTAAGAGTGACCAGTATCACTATATGTAACAGGTGGCTGACAGAAATACCGCACAACAGAGGTTTTTGTTTTTTTTTTTAAGACGTTGGCTATTAACATAGCCACTGCTCAGTGGGTGGAGGCAAAACTGCAGCTTCCTGTTCTGATGACAGAACATTCAGGAAAGATAAGACAAAGGAAATTAAGACTGTCATATTATTTTACTTCTGACTGTCCTAAATTTGTCAAGATGTGGGAGTTAGACCATAAAGAAGACTGAGTGCCAAAGAATTGATGCTTTAGAACTGTGGTGCTGAAGACTCTTGAGAGTCCCAGGACATAGAACCAGTAATCCTAAAGGAAATCAGCCCTGAATATCCATTGGAAAGACTGATGCTGAAGCTGAAGCTCTAATACTTTGGCCACCTGATGCAAAGAGCCTACTCATTGGAAAAGACTCTGATGCTGGGAAAGATTGAGGGCAAGAAGAGAAGGTGGCGAGAGGATGAGATGGTTGGGTGGCATCATCGACTCAGTGGACATTAGTCTGAGCAAACTCCAGGAGATAGTGAAGGACAGGGAAGCCTGGTGTGCTGTAGTCCATGGCGCGCAAACAGTCGGACACGACTGAGGGACTTAACAACAGCAACAAAAGGAACTTAGTTTGAACTGAGAATACAGAACTATTTTAAGTCAAGTTTCCTGAAGACCATCTTATCCATGGAATGAGAGAGGAAGGAGAGAATTTTGAAAAGCTCTTTTGCCATGATTTTCTCTCACCTCTCCGTCAGTTAGTTGCCTGACTGAGAAAGAATGAGAGAGAGGAAAATTGAGAGGCGGGGGTAGGGAGAGTCCTCACAGGGACTCTCAAAGCTGGGCCAGTCCTTGGCAGAAGGAAAGAGGGTTTCAGGGTTTGCTGATTCTGAGCTTGTTCTGATACTTAAATTTAAGGAACAGACAAAGAATTCACAAGGGACTTGGGAAAGCCTCTGTGATTACAGTCCTCATACATACATATTTGAAGTTGACACAGGGTTGACACTAGTCTGGGACTTAGGAGAATAGTGTCTTTGTCTTGGCTCTGGCACTAACCAGAGAGCTCTCTTTCTTCCCTGGGACGGAATTTCCTTCTCTCTAAGCAAGGGTGTCTTCCACACAGGAGACAAGAATCAGCTCACTAGCATGCTTTCCTCTCTGCTTGAACTGCCAGGAAACTCGAGTCAAATTCAAAGCTTTATTTATTAAGGCACTCTGCAGGAGCCTTGGCTTGGTATCTTGAGACCATTTTCCTTCCTTATTTTGACCTTATGTTCTAACTTTTATTTTTCCCTTTCTTAGCATGTTGTGATTTTTCATATTTAATATTTTAGTGACACATTTTTATACACTGCACCTCCAATCCTTTGTCTAGTGAGCATGGGATAAATAAATGGAAAAATGGAAGGGGAGTTATACTAGATGAATCCAGGGGCCCTTCCAGTACTGAAGTTTTGTGATTCTCAGGGAACAAGTCATTTTACGTGTCTGGAATGTCTCAGGTTTGCGGAGAAGGGAGCTCTCCTACTGAAGGTCCTAAAGATGGTAATGAGCTTCCAAAGAGGCCTGGCCAGGATGTGCCCCCGGGTCACTGTGATGTGTCTGTAGAGAAGCTGGCACTCTGGTTTATAGGAAGACTGCATTTCTACTGGGATGTTTAGACTTGCTTTGTATGAAATCTGGTGGAGAAATGCCTGTTTGAGGCAGGGCTCAAGAGTCTGCAGCTGTATCAAGAACTCCGAGGAATTTTGATGTCACACTTGGATTTAAGAAAGTCTGAGTGAATGTGTAAATGTATTGCAGGGGCAGGGGAGAGGCTGGCGGAAGACATCAGTTTCATCCATATACTTATCTGACTTTTTATTGTAATGAATACCTTGATAAAGGTTGAATTACATTATGAATGGCTTTTTTCTTTAAGACTCACTTTTTTTTTTTGAATACATTGCATGGGCATGCAGGATCTTAAGTTCCCTGACCAGGGATTGAACCCATGTCCCTTACAGTGAAAGTGTAGACTCTAATCACTGGACAGCCAGGGAAGTCCCTATGAGTGTTTACACGGCTGAGGGTAGTTTTACAAAGATATTCCTAAAAAACAGAGGACAGACTTCCTTGATAAATAGAAGTAAAACAGTTTTGATGGTTCCTAATGTCTGAATGAATAAGCGTACCATTGTTAAAAATTAATTGCATCTATATGATGATATGTATTCAAAGACATACTCTTACTTTGAGTAAATGAAAGGTTTTAAAATATACTAAATAAACATCAATTACTAAGCAGTTATTCATTTTCAAAATATCTCATCACCTTAACAAAAGACTTATCATGGGTTCTAATAAATGCCCATATATGTCTGTTTTGATAAGGACTTTCTCAAGAGCATCTCTGCTCTGTAAATCAGAAGAGTTATATAAAAGTTCCAGAGTCAGTCAGTTTAGATTCAGTTCTGATTTGTGCCATGAAGACCAATAATAAGCCAGACATATACATTTCAAAGCCAGTGATAAATGTTTGGGTAATTATTATCTGATCCTGAACATAAAGAAGGGTTATGGCTTTCTGGAATTCATGAAAACTGGATGGTTCCTTTTCCTTGTAAATCAAGTCTTACTACATATGATCGAAAATAGCCTCTTTTAAATTTTCATTGGCCAGGCTCTGCCATTTTAGTACTGTCTTCTTCAAACAAAAGGATGCCACCTAACATTATTTCAGATTAGTCAGGGGAACTTCCCTATGCCATGCTGGGAGATAATGAAGACATAGACTTTGGGGTACCAAGACTTGCTTTCTCCTCTGAGAAGGGTGGTGGCGAAGGATTTACTTTCTGTAGATGTCCCCTCTAGAGGTTTCTGTGACTTTTCATCGAGAGAGCTCACGTTTATTGGTGCACGATTCCATCATTCCTCACCGTAACCTCTAGGGTGGGCAATAACATTACCACCATTATGCAAATGAGGGCATGAGGCTTGCAGGAGAAGGTGAGTGAATTGCCTGGGTTTCATGTTGAATGAAAGGTCAACCCAGGAGAGGACCAGGTCTGCCAGCCCCAGAGTTCATTCTTAACTCCACCCCTAGACTACCTCATAGAAGCAACAAGCTGGCCTGAAGGATGAAGAATCAAGCCTGAGAGACAGGAGGTTTGAAATCTAGGTAAAGGACGTGTGCTCAGTTGCTCAGTCATGTCCAACTCTTTGTGGCCCATGGACGGCGGCACTCCAGGCTCCTCTGTCCATAGAATTTTCCAGGCAGGAATACTGAAGTGGGTTGCCATTCCCTTCTCCTGGGGATATTCCTGACTCAGGGATCGAAATCACGTCTCTTTCGTCTCCTGCATTGGCAGGTGGATTCTTTACCATTAGCACCACCTGAGAGCCCAGATAAAGGATATAGGGATCTAGATCTTTTGCTACAGGGAAGTATTTAATTGATTATGAGTTATGTGGGTCAAACAGAGTGTTTTGTTTGACTTAACTAGATAATTGGCATCATACTTTTCTCAATGGGAAGAACTGGCCCAACAATAACCTCTGCTAAATACTATTGCCTTTTAAATATTCAAGTACCTCCCCATCCTCCACTCCCTTGCCACCACTGTCTTTGGCTAGCTCTTTGTCAATAGTTTATTTTCTTGATGATTCATCTATCTGTGTTGATTTGTCCCGTTTGGGAATGAGAACTTCTGTTTTAATGTAAAAATTTGATAATATTGAGTGGCCAACACATATGAAGTTCAAAAAGCTCAAATGAAAAAGGAAAATATGATAGAAAGACAGTATTGGAATTTGAGAGAGCCCATTAGATACCCCTGCTCTTCCTTGCCTTAGTTTTGAATTGGCTGAAAAATAAGGCTAAAGAGGAAGACATATGGAGACTATGGTATCCCCTTTATTACAGATAAACTGGATCCTGGAGAAGGGGGGGTCACGACCACAACAAGTGAGGTTCCTTATGTGGCCCCTCCCTCTCAGTAATGGGCAGTGCTGGTTAGAGGTAGGGCCCCCTCTCCAGGGGCTGAGCCCCAGAAAGCTTAGAACAGGGAGTAGCCTGTTCTAGGCTGAGAGGGGCAGGGCTGTTCTTCCAATTCCTCCAATCAGATGAGCCACTGGGGTACTCCAGGGTTGAAAGGAGGACGGGGCTAAGTATGGCCTGGAGCACAGACCCTAAAGGAGATGGAAGAAACCCCAGAAAAAGCGAAGAAGCATTCACCTAACCAAATGGAAGACGACGCCAAGCCTTGGGTCTCCTTCTTTGGGAATTAATTTGATATTTGTATTTAGTGCCTATAAATACATTGCAGATGGGTTAATTAACTTGCTTTTGCTCTGTTTAAACTTCCAGATTCTTGGCTATCAGAACACCGTCTTCTTTGGCGGAGACTGTATATCCATGATTATTACCTCTTTTGGCCCTGGTTTGAGCGGCTGGATGTATATGGAATAGCTGAGTAAGACATTAAGCTGTATGGTCATAGATTCCTAGGGTCACACTGGGTAGCAGTGCTTCAGATGACCTTTGTGCCATCTGTCCTCCGGACATGTTTAATGTGAATGTGGAATATTGAGTTTTAAACTATGTGCTTCCTTGTTCAAAATGCACCTGTGCTCTTGTGCCACTAACTGTGGACACACACTTTATCCATGTTGTTGCTGCTAAGAGTGCATCCTCCCTAGTGTTTCAGAGCCGCTGGCTGCCCTCACCACCATCCAGCATAGCCGGTGGTGAGTGCAGAAGCAGGTGGAAGGCCTCAGACACAGGGTTTTGGTGGCTTGTCTGCAGCTCCGTCGGTGGCCCTCTACCTGGTCCTGGCGTGTTACCCTGTGGGCCTCACATCCCTCACAGGGCACCTTAGTTACCAGAGGAATCTTTCCCCAGATAGGCATACCCTTAAAAACAAATGATTTTTAAAGTCATATATGCTTGATACCAGAGAAAGAAAATGGCCAGCCACACACCACACGAGTGTAGGGATGCTTAAAGTAGAAGAAATTGCCCTGTAGACTCAGGGAGACCACACAGGGGCCCCGGACAGACACGTGCTTTGTTCCCACGACACTCATGGGAGAACTTGAACTTGTGCTGGTTCTGCTCTCACACCAGCCAGTCACATGGCGGGTGCCGGACTAATCTGGTGTCTGGGAATGCAGTCCTGCCGAGGTGGAACTGCGTCTGGACTTTTATAATGCACATGCTTGAGTTTACCCAGGATTCATCTTATGAGCTCCTCACTTAGGGCAGGTCAGATGTCACAGACTTGGATATTTTAAACCATGTCAGAACATAAACCTCGCCAAAACCTGTCTCCTCTGGGGACAGAGCTTGAACCACACATTAGGAACCCTCCCCTCCTGGATTTTCCATTAACAAGTTTACCGTCTGGGCAAGTCACTACAGATCCGAGACCTACACGTCCTGATAGTCCCTGAAAGGGCCCAGTCAGCTTGGTTATTTCAAGGTTTCATGATTGTTTTACTCATTTCTTTAAAAATGTGTTCTTGGAAACTTTTTTTTTCAATCCTCCAAAAGTACAATCTGAGAATGACTGAAGAATGTGTCTTTTTGTTGGTAAACAGGGAAAAACAGATACCTTATTTCCCCAGAGCACTCAGTCCACAAGTATTTTAACTGCAGGGTTAAAAACAACAACTTTGGTGATTCTAAAGACACACAGACATTTCAACTCAGATTTTCCTCCAGTAAGTGACTGTGCTCAGTTGATAGGAAGGTAACTAAGATAGCTCTGTTGCTCCAATAAACTCATCTCTTGTAGCTTGTAGTCTAAAAAGTGACTCACGTCCCCTTTCAAACCTTCAGACCGGCTAATGCTTCTCTCCTGTTCTGCAGCTGTGTGAACCACACCCCCGCGCTCCGGCTCTGGATTGCAGCCATGAAGCAGGATCCCACAGTCTGTTCTCTTCTCACAGATAAGAACACCTTCCTGGGTTTCTTGAATCTCTATTTTCAGAACAACCCCGGTGCCTTTGACTACGGGCTAAGTTGCTGAGCCTTGCAGTCCACCCCTTCACCACCCAGAATTCCCAAGCCTGTCTTGATTCTGCACTTCTTTTGGTGGGGCAGTCTCTCTTCATTTTCTTTAAGGTTCCAAATAAACGTGGAGACAGAATCATTTCTGATCATCATTTTATGACTCCTCTAGCCTGTAGCATCTAGTGATTCTCTAGAAATCTCAGTGTTAATGTCCAGAGATGTTTAGGGAGACCATGTGCCTCCCAACTCGATGACCTTTGCCCCAGTTTGACCTCCAGGTTATTGGTGCTGATGCTGATGCTGAGGTTCAAGGCTGCCACCCCATCACTGATGCTGTCACTACAGATTGGTACCCTGCATATCTTCCTGGTGAGAGAGATGAGAAGGAAGAAAGCACTGCAGGTCCACATACTCTCTATTTGGCAGATGAGAGCTGCAGTCCTTGTGGGCGGCACGAGTCTCTCTCTGGCTCCAACTTTTTGGCTGTGGGCCTGGGAGACACTGAGGTCTTGTGACGGAAAGAATTCCAAAGCAGGAAATGAAACACCCAGTATCACCCTGGACTAACGACGTCAGAATATCACCGGTGCTCTCGGCGCTCAGAATGGCTCACAAAATGTTCTAGAGTTGACATCCTGCCTTAAAAAATTACACACCTAAACCCGGTCAGAGGCAAAGGTCATTCTGTTGGATTTGCGTCACAGATGCTTTCAATTCCCCCCAACACGTGCCCCTGATTGCCTGTTGCGCACCAAGCCTGGGCCACGTGAGTGATAAGGATGACAAAGACACCAGAGCTCCTGATCTCTGCACTTATCCTGGTTGAGATTTTAAACCTAGAGCTTTGGAGCTGCTTGCTTTGTAGTGGGAAGGTTTCTCTTTTTAAAAAAGGTTGTTTAAACTGAAGTAGAGTTGGTTTACAATGTTGTGTTCATTTCAGGTATGCAACAAAGTGATTCAGTTATATATACATATTCTTTTTCAGATTCTTTTCCATTATAGATTATTACAAGATATTGAACACAGTTCCCTGTATTATATAGTAGTCCTTATGGTTTATCTATTTAATGTTTAGCAGCGTGTATCTGCTAAGCCCATACTTCTAATTTATCTCTCCCCCATTTGCCCTTTGGTAACCATGCTTGTTTTCTATGTCTCTGAGTCTGTTTCTGTTTTGTAACTAAGTTCATTTGTATTGCATTTTTAATTCCATACATAAGTGATATATAGTATTTGTCTTTCTCTGTCTGACTTACTTCACTTAGTATGATAATCTCTAGGTCCGTTCATGGTGCTGCAAATGGCAATATTTAATTCTTTTTGTGGCTGAGTAATAGACTCTTGATGAAAGTGAAAGAGGAGAGTGAAAAAGTTGGCTTAAAGCTCAACATTCAGAAAACGAAGATCATGGCATCTGGTCCCATCACTTCATGGCAAATAGATGGGGAAACAGTGGAAACAGTGTCAGACTTTAT
>SJXQ01000495.1:177698-288507 GCA_006408695.1 Aepyceros melampus | reverse complement strand
ACTCGATGGATGCAAGTCTGAGTGAACTCCGGGAGTTGGTGATGGACAGGGAGGTCTGGCGTGCTGTGATTCATGGGGTCACAAAGAGTTAGACACGACTGAGTGACTGAACTAAACTGAACTGAACTGAGGTCATGAATACAATAGGAAATTATTCAGCATGAAATGAACAATCAAGCCATGATAAAACGTGGAAGAAGCTAAATGTATATTCCAATGTAAAAGAAGCCAATCTGAAAAATGCTACATATTATATGATTCCAACTATGTGACATTTTGTAAAAGGCAAAACTGTAGAGATAGAAAAAAAAAAAAGATCATTATTTTGCAGGGGTTGGAGGAAGAAGGGATGAATAGGGAGGATGGCAAATAGTGATATAGGCTATGGATGTACGGGGGCAAGAGGTACATAGGAACTCTCTATACTATCCATTCAGTTTTACTGTGAACTTAAAAACTTCTCTTAAAAGTATGTTTAAAGAGAAAACTCACCCAAATAAATTTAAAAACTCCATTACCTATATTACTCCACTATGCAAAATGTTCTCCCTAAAACTGTTAGGCTGATTTACGAGTGATCAAAACTAGAAACTAAAATATTTCCCCAAAACTTAAAAAAATATAGACAAGAATTTGAATAGAAATTTCTTCAAAGATGATATTCAGATGGCCAATAAACACACGATAAGGCATTCAATATCATTACTCACAAAAGAAATGCAAACCAAAGCCACGATAGGATGGCACTTCATATCCACCAGAATGGCCAAAATTTAAAAAGACAGATAATAAGTGTCAACTTATTATTTTGGATGATGTGGAGAAATTAGAACCCTACTACCTTACTGGCAAAATTTTTAAATGGCAGCACCACTTTGGAAAACAGTTTGGCATTTCTTCAAAAAGTGAAACACAGAGTTACCATATACTGGCAATTTCAGTCTAAAAGAAATGAAGACCCATGTCTGCATAAAGACACGGACATGATGTCTACAGCAGCACTGTTCATAACAGACAATAGAGAGAACAGCCAAAAAGCCCATCACCTGATGAATGGATAGGCAAAAGGTGGTGTATTCACACAGTGGAATATTGTTTAGTCATAAGAAGGAATAAAGCACCGACACATGCTGCACCATCAAAGACCCTTGAAAATATTGCTGCTGCTAAGTCGCTTCAGTCGTGTCCGACTCTGCGACGCCACAGACGGCAGCCCACCAGGCTCCCCCGTCCCTGGGATTCTCCAGGCAAGAACACTGGAATGGCTTGCCATTTCCTTCTCTAATCTGCAAATATATTAAAAACCACTCTACTGAATATTTTAAAGGGATGAATTGTAAACCCTAACCCTAACCCTTATGGTAGAAAGTAAAGAGGAACTAAAAAGCCTCTTGATGAAAGTGAAAGAGGAGAGTGAAAAAGTTGGCTTAAAGCTCAACATTCAGAAAACGAAGATCATGGCATCTGGTCTCATCACTTCATGCGAAATAGATGAGGAAACAGTGTCAGACTTTATTTTTGGGGGACTCCAAAATCACTGTAGATGGTGATTGCAGCCATGAAATTAAAAGATGCTTACTCCTTGGAAGGAAAGTTATGACCAATGTAAATAGCATATTCAAAAGCAGAGACATTACTTTGCCAACAAAGGTCCATCTAGTCAAGGCTATGGTTTTTCCAGTGGTCATGTATGCATGTGAGAGTTGGACTGTGAAGAAAGCTGAACACCGAAGAATTAATGCTTTTGAACTGTGGTGTTGGAGAAGACTCTTGAGAGTCCCTTGGACTGCAAGGAGATCCAACCAGTCCATCCTAAAGGAGATCAGTCCTGAGCGTTCATTGGAAGGACTGATGCTAAAGCTGAAACTCTAATACTTTGGCCACCTCATGTGAAGAGTTGACTCATTGGAAAAGACCTTGATGCTGGGAGGGATTGGGGGCAGAAGGAGAAGGGGACAACAGAGGATAAGATGGCTGGATGGCATCACCGACTGAATGGACATGAGTTTGAGTGGACTCCAGGAGTTGGTGATGGACAGGGGGGCTGGTGTGCTGCAATTCATGGGATCGCAAAGAGGGACAGCTCAGACACAACTGAGTGACTGAACTGAACTGAACTGATGCATGTAAATCATAATAAATAAAAAATAGTAAAAATAAAATAATAAATAAAATTTATTTTTATAATAAAATAAGTAAATTTAAAAGTACCTCAACTTTTTTTTTAAGTGGGGTTTGAAAGGTGGATATACTAGACCTTTTCAGGCCCTGCAAGGACAGAAGGGACTGAGTTTCCCTGCTTCAACCAAAAAATGACAGAACAGGCTCAAAATGTCCTTGCAGCTCCCTGAGCCTCAGAAGAGAGAACTGCCCAGAATGTCTAAAAACTGCTCGGTTCACGTAGGGTGGGGAAAGGCTGGGTTTCCACAGCCTGTGGATGGACTGTTCACTGTGCTTCCCTTCCCCGAAGTGGGAACTTGATTTCCTCAGGAGTCTTCCCCTGGGTCGGAAGGACTGTATCCAGCCGAGTGGCTGCTCCCAGGGCCATGCTCTCCACTGGAGAGTACCTGGCACACACTTCTTTTCTTATCTGGGCTCCTGTTCCTCTGGCCAGTTCATTAGTCTTTTGTAAAACAAGCAGGAAAGCATAACCTTTCGGGTCATGTAAGTGACCCTGCTACTCAGCTGAAGAGCAGGGCTTTGTCCAGTTGCTCCCTGCCCTGCTTCCTGTGGCGGCAGATATTGATTTTTCTCATGACAAAGCAAGTATTCACCCGTTCTGGAAGGCTGAGAATTTTAATCCCCAGTTTCCGGGGAAGCATAGTGATACTGACAACCCCTTTAAGTAAAATGTTTTAGAAGGAAAAGCTAAATAAAGTGACTGCTGTCTGGGCAGAGAAGAGAGAGATGGTGATATTTACATAGACCTGACAGGTATTCAAAATGGGAAAAGTAGAAAGAAGGTTTTAAAAAGCAAGCATCTCAATGGTCCCCCAGGGAAGGAACTCCCTGTAGTCAGGCTCTGGGTACTTTTCCAATGAAAGTCCAACCATCACAAGAAACAGCCATCGTCCAACCATCTGGCACTGTTGTGACTGACATTCATGTAGTGGTGATTGAATCACACACTGCTGGTGGGTAGGAGAAAATCCCCCTTCCTTCAGTAGTGATATTAAATGTGTAATGGCTGTTTATGTAGAGGAAGTTGGTTTAAGCATGAAGTTCAGGGGAAAAATAAGAGTAGCCTTCAGGATGAACTGATCTACAGCCATTCGAACTGTGTGAACAAGTCTGTGCAGGTATACAGGAATGGGGTGAGTTCTCTGGGTGCCTCCACCCTCCACTGACTGTCTCCTTGGTTGTGCAAGGAGCTAGCAGTGTTGCCTCACCTGAGCACACCACCAGTCAATCCAAGGCTTCAAATTAAGTTCTCTCCCCACCTCCCAGGAGCAGCAATTCTGCTGGTCCTCAGAATGCCCTCCTCCTGTGCGTCTCACTGCTATTGAGAGAGATCAAGGGATCTGCACTGAGGAAAGTCTCCTGCAGTGAACCCTGGAAATGGGGGGAGCCGACCAGTGCACAGCGACATGAGGCACAGCCTCTGCTAGGACCCAGAAGATGCTTTCTGGACATGGCACAGAGGAGATGCACGGCAGCCTAGGAAAGAGCAGGAACCCTGGGCCTGAGAACCTGGCAACGTCCTCATTTTGAGACCATGACATTTACGGATATAGCTCAAGAGGATGTTCTTTTTTTTTTTTTTTTTAAGATGGGCTTAGTAGGTATGACAAAAAGGGTGGAAATATCTGAAGATGATTACTTCAAGGTTTCCACTGTGGTGAATGGGTTGACGATCACCAGCATTTGGAGACTGAGCAGTAGGTCAGGCAGTATGCAGACAGAGGCAGCCATGAGCTCCCTGCATTTGGCTCCCATAAAATCCCAGTGTGTTACTCAGACTCTGAGCTAATAGCCTCAGGAAAAGTAATTTTATGGCATCCAGGGCAACTCATACAAATGCAACGTGGAACGTGTTTTTACCCAGCATTTTTTTTTAAGACAGCTTTTCTGTAAATCAAACCACCTTGGAAATAAATCCTGTAAACCCTGCTAAGTAATGGCCAAAGATTCTTAAGTAGAGCAATTCCCCACCACCAACCTGCCCTTTCCCAGAACAACTTCCTGTGCTTCTTGAAGCACAATAGAAACTGAAGTGGGTCTTGGCTTTGGTCATGTGGCATTGCAATTCCTCTGAAGGGTACTCTCTTCATCACTGGGTTACACGGAGGAAAAATTGAGAGAGCTGCTAAAAGATGTGCAACCCAAGTATAGGCAAACATGGAAGAGGAGACACAGCCACTGTTTGTAGGACATACCACTTTCCAAAGAGTTCTAGGCAAGCATTCTTCAGTGACCTCAAAGGGCTAAATTTTACAACATTTACTGAAGGCCTACTAAGAGCCAGCCAGTGTGCTCAGCACTGGGTTGACAAAGATTTACAGAACAAGGCTGAGTGGGCTTTAGGATCACCTGAGGCTGAGCTCTGTCTGCTTACTGCCGTCACCATTTGAAGGTTAATTGTGGCTTTTAGAACTGAAACCAGTGGATGACAGGTCCTACATAAATATGGTATAATGATGTTGATCCTTCTATCTGAGAAGCTCAGATGTAAAAAGTTCCTAAAGACAAGTAATTTGCTTAAAGATTAAAGTTTAACACGGAAGGAAGTAATAAAATCTAGGACTTCAATGGTGGTGGCTGTCATTTGTTTTTAAAAGTGGTCAACAAATATTTACTGAACACATACTGAGTTTCTGGCATGATTTATGGAAGCAAAGGAAGCAGTTAGTCTCTGCAATTAGAGACTTAAAGTCATGTTGGAGGATTTCACATAAACACACACAAACACAATCTAACAATCCAAAATATCATGTAATCTCCAAATGAATGGTATTGTAGGAAATAATTGTACAGGAAGTAACACAGGAGTTGCAGGAAGGAGAACTGCAGAGACCATTATGGAGAGCAGAGAAAGAAAGAATGGATATGGTACCTGGTAAAGGGACAGGATTAACCTGAGCAGGGATAAAGTTATTCCAGGAAGGAGGGGGTGCTGGCCAGGTATAAAAGGCAGGAAGGTAAAAAGTGGGTCCAGACGACATGGTAGCACTTACACCTGGAAAAGTAGCGTGGGTCAGACTGAAGACATCAAGCAGTACATAAGAACCGTGTATCTAATTACTGGAGATATTAATCTTATCAAAGGGTCAGATTACGGTTAAGGTAGTGTCTACCAGATCTCTACATTATAAGGTCACAAAACTTGATAAGTATTTTGTGGTAGATGCAACATGTTTTTAAGTTTAATCTGCATTAATATTTTCCCATTACTAACTCTATATAATCCACAAAACAAGTCAAATTATGATTTGCAGCATATGCCAGTTTCTATGATGTAAACACTCACCACAGAAACCACCATGGCTAGTATTAACCTCCCAGTGTGATGCCACTGAAAGGGGAGGTGGGCAGGGATGCACAGAGGCACATCATTGTATAGTATGGCTGCCAATAACCCCCAATGCATAGATAGCAGTAAAATGTATACGGTAAGGAGGAAGTGATGAGTATTTACTACTTTTGTTTAGAATAAAATTTGAGTTTATAAAATTTAATTTTTAATAGTGGCTGTGATAACAACTGCCTCACAGAATTCCCAAAAATGTCATAGTTGGCTTCCATGACCCAGCAGGAGCGGCTCCAGACACCACGGCAGGCGCTGTTGTCTGTAACCAGGTGGCCCTTCCAGGGCATCTTGTCACACAGTTGAGAGGGAGCAGCAAAATCTCTCTCAGATCCTTGTGGTCTGGCATTGGTTCCAACCACAGAAAATGTGTGCTTTGATGAGAAGAGGAGTATAAATGGTTGTGTTGGTTCTTCATTCTAAGACAGGCTGCCAGGTACCTCTGCCAGGCAAGATGTTTAAGATGTGTCTCTCAGCATAGAGGGATCTGTGTGAGATGCTGGGACTAGGAAACAAAATCCTAATTTTATACTAACCACTTGCTTGGGGAGAACTGTTGGTTCTTTTACCTCATCCATAAGGGTGGGGTGATTGCTAGTGGATATATATGCATACACAGATATGAGCAATATTGATAAAATGCCCAGCCTAGTATCTGAACAAAGCAGTAGGCACCCTTTTATATTTATCTATTGACTGATCGATCAATATAGATATAGGATATGTATATGTATGCATTTGTATATATGCGTTTGTATTTGCTAAATTAGCAAACACATCTGTAACGCTAACTGAATGGCAGTACTTTACATCCATTAAAACATATTAACTTATTTAATAGTCTTAACAATCCCAAAGGTATCTAGGTGTTGCTGTTGTTATTGTTGTTACTATTATCCTTATTTTTTATAGAGGTGTCAACTAAGGCATAGGCCAGTTGTATAACTTGCCCAGGGCCAAAAGGCTACTAGGAAGTATAGTAGCCAGGATTAACCCCAAGCTGTCTACCACCATAATTAGTACGTGTTTTCAGACACTATAAAATGTCACTTTTCTTCCTCATTCATTCAGAGAAAAGGCATGAAAAAGAAACACAAGTCACCGTGTTCCTAGGTCTATGGCTATTTTGCCAGCACATCCCACAAAGCAGACTATGGAAAGACTGCTTATGATGGTTTCAGTGAGTTTCTGAGTAGGAGGCCTGGGGGCTGTGGCCCAGGAGGGCCCTCACAGTGAAGCTGGCAGAGGAGGAAGTGGCACCCTTTGCTGGGAAAGCTCTGCTGAGCCCTCATGGCAAGTGGGGACTGGTGGCCGTGGGAGGGTTAACGCGACCAAGCTTCCTGGTCGCTCCTCCACTGACTGACCAGTTTTGCTGGCAGGTCTCTCTGCCCCGACATGACTCAATTCCATTCTGTGTGTGTGCTTAGTTACTCAGTAGTGTTCGACTCTTTGTGACCCCTCATGGGCTGTAGCCGGGCAAGGTCCTCTGTCCATGAGATTTCCCAGGCAAGAATTCTGGAGTGGGTTGCCATTCCCTTCTGCAGGGGATCTTCCCAACCCAGGGACTGAACCCCAGTCTCCTGCATTGAAAGTGGATTCTCTATCATCTGATCCATTGCTCTGATACAAAGAATCATAGGATAGCAGAACAATCAAATGACTGACTTCCTTTATGTTCTCAAAATTAGGACAAACAGATAATCAGAAGCAGTGGTTTTCAAACTTTTTGAGGGGGAGCAAGAAGATTTTTTCTGTTCTGGCCTTTGGTGGTGCTCTGCCTTTGGGAACCTCTTTGGTGGCTCCTGAAAAAGCTAAAAGGCAGGGGTTTCGTGGTACAGGTAGAAAATTACAGTTCTGTTTTAAATGCCTCATCATATGCCTGAGGACCTGAAAAACAGAAAGGTAAAGTGATTTTCCCAAAGCCACGCAGCAGGCACAAGCAGGTGGAGAATCTGCCATTTCCCAGTGCTCCCAGTGTTCTGTGACTCATATCCCGGTGTTACTGACTTTGGTGCTCTCTGGGGACCAGTCTGGAACAGATAACACAGTGTCTGTGAGCCATGGGGTCCCTCACACTTCTCAACTGGTGGCCTGCTGGCCAAAGTGGGAATTCACCTGCTAATCCGGGGCTCAAGCAGGAGCAACTAGCAATTGCTGACCATTGGCGTCAGCAATTGCCAGTGTTGATGAGAGGTTCCCACTCTGGGGAACAGATGCTGAGACAGAGTGATCATATTTTACTGTAATGGAGCCATTTTAATGTATGCCTTGCCCATCTGTCTTCCATAAAGGTGCAGCAGCCTTCCCTCTTTATCTGGCTGGAAGGTACAGTTATTTTTATTGTCAGGCTCATAAAATATATGGAGTCACTTGAAAGAGCTTCTTTGGAATGCACAGAGAGTAGCTGCTTGGCACAAAGCAACTGTTAAATATTTTGTAAGGTTTTCATAATTCATGAAACCTGTTATTCGTGAAGCTTTTTCTTGAGACCCAGTCAGGAATTCCCAATTACTCCTACGAAGAGCAGAGAAAGAAGACTTTCCTTCTGGGTCTGCCTATCTGATCTATTTGTCTCATCCACCCAAATATTTACACAGGGCTCTCTCTTGATTACTAACTCATATAGCGGTAACCAGTTTCTTGCCCCCAAATTGGATGTTTTGGAACAAGCTGTTTAACTATCTCAGGCCTTGGTTTATCAATCACGGCAAGGACCAATCTAAGGGTTTTCATGAGGGTGACATTGAGTTAATGTTTATAAACCATGGTGATGTTCTCAGATGAAAGATGCTCAGTGAATATAAAAATACTCAGCTATGATGATTAATGCATGGTCTTTGCCAATGAGATTGTTTAAATGATGAAACAGTGGCTACTATTTTGATCATATAGAGTCTCACTGAAGTTTCAAAGCACTTTTCTGACAATAATCATGGCAAGTATTATTTAATCCTCACTTTAGAGACCAACAAGTTGAAACATCATAATGCATATGCTTTACCCACAGGGCAAGAGTTAAGTTTACCTGTGGAAAAGTTATCAGTGTTGCTTCTCTTCCAGGACACTGGCCCCCAAATTCATCTACCTTGTCTCTCTTGTTGGGAATTTTGTAAAATATTCTGAGCTATACATCATTCCTCGAGGAGGATGGCAGAGCCCAGAGGAAATCCACTTAGCCAGCATGTATTGAATCCTGGAGATACAAAGATGAGAGACATAATGCATGTTCTCAAAGCCCTTAGGATTCAGACAGAGTTGGGGGAACGAGCTCACATGATCAGACTTCAGGATACCTGATAAACTTTGCTATACAGCAGCAATGAACAGAACATTGTAAAGCAACTATACTCCAGTAATTTTTTTTTAAGATAGAGCCACACATGTGAATGGAGAGGAGAGAGTCAAATGGACAGTAAAGGGAGTATAGGGACAATATTAAAAGGGATGCTTTATTTGTTTGTAAATGTGCATTTTTGTTCATGAGTCTTCATGTAGGTTCCCTCAGAAGCAGATGCCGGAGCAAGGATTTGAGGTTTACAAAGAGATTTATTTGGAAGATAAAGAAAGCATCACGGGTGACAAGAAAGGGAGACAGGGAAGGGAGCGAAGCTATCATTGTGGCCAACCAGGATCATTTCTGGGGAAACACACACCTCAGAGCCATTACCAGAAGGACAAGGTTGAGCTACTGAAGGAGACTGCTCCTGGGGGCAGCAATTCTTGCCTGTGGAGTGTGTGGCAAGGTGGGCTGCAGACACCAGAAGAAGTCTTTGAATAAAGAGGGCACAGTAACTGCTCCACTTTTAAGGAAAATCACCATTGGAATGCAAAGTACTATATTCTCTAGCGCATCCCCTTGACTCTGGTTTATAGACACCATTTACCTGCAAATTTCTGTCAGTAGAGAACAGTTGCTACTAAGAGCAGGGACGGCCCTAGTGAGGACTGGTTACAAAGGAAAGATCAACTTATAACCGCTTGCCCATACTTTGACAAAAGATCCAGCAATCTCCTCTTGCCCTTCATGGCTCAGAAAAGGAGTCTCCTCCTCAGCCTTCATTCTGACCCTCCTAGGTCCCTTGCAGGACTCAGAGCTCACTACTTTCACAGCGGTTATAACATCTACTTGGACTTTTTCTTTACTCATCCTTCTCCTTCAAAAGACTCGACTTCCGAAGGCAGAGTCTGAGCCCAATAGAGAATCTTTCAAGTGGTGCATGTGACCTTCTTTTAAAGGAACAAAAATAAGAAATCTTTTCTATTTTATGACTTTTCCTTTAGAGCAAATGTATGGGAGAATGTGAATGTGTGCCCTGCTCCAGAGGAAATGTAAGAAGAGCTGAAAATCATAAGTCAAAGATTATGCAGTGAGCACAAAAAGAGACATCAGGAAGGGAAGGGAGGTCCACCGGATAGATATGTACTAGGGGTTAAAAATCAAGCAGCAAAAAGTATGACATCAGGGCTTCCCTGGTGGTCCGAAGGTTAAGAATCCACCTGCCAATATAGGGGACACAGGTTTGATCCCTGCTCTGGGAAGATCCCACATGTCACATGGCACCTAAGCTGGTGCGCCACAATTACTGAGTCTGTGTGCTCCACAAGAAAAACCACCACAATAAAAAGGCCTCATTCAGTAATTAGAGAGTAGCTCCCACTTGCCACAACTAGAGAAAGTCTGCACCCAGCAACGAAGCCCAGCACAGCCTAAACAAATAAATAAGAAATAGTTACTTAAAAAAATATAATATCATATGAAGAAAGATGGGCCCTTAAACTCAAGCCTAAGACTCATTTCTTCTTCCATCTTTTTTTTAGAAATTTCTTTTAGAAATCTGTATTTATATGTCATCTATCTAACTATGTATTTATTGATCTATCCATCCCAGATTGTATGTTTTTATTTTTTGTTTAGTTTTTTCTTACGTTTTATGCCATTGTTTTATTGATAGAAAAGGAGCTAAAATGCTCATCCCCCTCTCCCTGACATTAGGCTGCATTGAGCGAGCGTGTATTAACAGCATCCTAGATTGTGTGTTCTTTAATAGAGAGGTATGGAGAAGAAAAAGTAAAATTCTCCCTGTACCAAAACCTCTGCTCTCATTAAAAATAAAAGTAATCCAATTGATTAAAGTAATCAATTAAAGTAACCCAATTGATAAAAGATCAGCAAATCCAATTGTAGAGAATAGTACAGAATGGAAAGGACTTCTCCAGACCACAGCAGACCCTCTCCCCCAGCATACATCTAGCAAAATTCTGTTAAATTCCTTCCAGAACATAGCATGATATGATGATAAAATGACAATAGATAATATTTATTGGGTGGCTACTATGTGTCTGGCACTATTCTAAAACCTTGATAGATACTAAATTCTTTAATCTACAACATAAATAGTTATATTTTCATCCACAATTTACAGAAGAAAAAACTGAGGCACAGAAAAGTAAACTCACTTGCCCAAAGTGACATACAGGCCCAGGTAGAGGGAAAGGCAAGATCTGAACTCAAGAATTCTGAATCGAGAATCAGCCTTTTAACAGCTCATACACTCTGTTTCCAAACCACATGTGTTAATTTGTATATTTTAGTACACAAATGCTAATTTGTGTGTGTGCATGTGTATATGAAAATGGACAACTCTAAAACTGGCAAGAAGCATGCTTTATCTAAGCAGCTGGGCCCTTTCCCCATGCCACATCTTTCCGGAGGCTTTACCCTGACCTTGCCAGCACAGAATAATTTCCAAAGTACGTTTACATCATTTTTGGAGCAGTCACCTGCCTCCCACCATATACATTTTATTGTGCACAATTCTATCAACAGCACTGTCTTTAATACACTTCCAGACTACAGACACCGAATGCAGGCAGTTTTAGTGAGTCTGCTTTTCCAATTAGCAGAGCCTAAATCGCAGGTGTGCGCCAGTGGCTCACTGGCAAGCAAGATGTGAGGCTCTAAATGCCTCCTTGATCCTCTCAGGAGTCATTGGGTGTTGGGTGGGGAGGGTCCAAAGCAAACAATTTGTGAAGGACCTTGAAATTGTTACCATACTGTTCTGTATCACAAAGACCAGATGGCCAATGGAAATAAGCTAACCAGGCAACCATCAGTCAGTCACTCGGTTCAGTCGCTAGAGGCTTTACCCCTGACCTTGCCAGCACAGAATAATTTCCAAAGTACGTTTACATCATTTTTGGAGCAGTCACCTGCCTCCCACCATATACATTTTATTGTGCACAATTCTATCAACAGCACTGTCTTTAATACACTTCCAGACTACAGACACCGAATGCAGGCAGTTTTAGTGAGTCTGCTTTTCCAATTAGCAGAGCCTAAATCGCAGGTGTGCGCCAGTGGCTCACTGGCAAGCAAGATGTGAGGCTCTAAATGCCTCCTTGATCCTCTCAGGAGTCATTGGGTGTTGGGTGGGGAGGGTCCAAAGCAAACAATTTGTGAAGGACCTTGAAATTGTTACCATACTGTTCTGTATCACAAAGACCAGATGGCCAATGGAAATAAGCTAACCAGGCAACCATCAGTCAGTCACTCGGTTCAGTCGCTCAGTCGTGTCTGACTCTTTGCAACCCCGTGAACTGCAGCACGCCAGGCCTCCCTGTCCATCACCAGCTCCTGGCGTTCACTCAGATTCACGTCCATCGAGTCAGTGATGCCATCTAGCCATCTCATCCTCGGTCGTCCCCTTCTCCTCCTGACCCCAATCCCTCCCAGCCTCAGAGTCTTTTCCAATGAGTCAACTCTTCACATGAGGTGGCCAAAGTACTGGAGTTTCAACTTTAGCATCATTCCTTCCAGAAAAAAATCCCAGGGCTGATCTCCTTTAGAATGGACTGGTTGGATCTCCTTGCAGTCCAAGGGACTCTCAAGAGTCTTCTCCAGCACCACAGTTCAAAAGCATCAATTCTTCAGCGCTCAGCCTTCTTCACAGTCCAACTCTCACATCCATACATGACCACAGGAAAAACCATAGCCTTGACTAGATGGACTTTAGTCAGCAAAGTAACGTCTCTGCTTTTGAATATGCTATCTAGGCTGGTCATAACTTTTCTTCCAAGGAGAAGCGTCTTTTAATTTCATGGCTGCAATCAATAGTGAAGACCAGTCATATCAAGAGCATTGTGTTAGGTGCCAGAGATATCAGCTATATGGGTTCTGTCTGAAGAGTTAACTGCCTAGTTCACAAGCCATGGCCATAGCCAATGGTTTCCCAGGTGCATTCTGAGAGTCCCAGGTTTGGTGCAGTTGCCTTCCAGGGGAATGGGAGGCTGAAAGAAGAGATGGCTCAGCTCATCCTCGATTTCTACTCTATCCCTCTAGAGCAATTCCTCTCTTCTCTGTTTTGTGTGCTGGGCATCAGCATACCATTTTATATTTACAAAAGCTTTCAGTACTCAAAATAACTTGAAAATCATTTCCCTGAGGTATTTGGTTTAAAGTAAAAAAAAAATTTAATCCACTTTTGGGCAATTCTGTTTTTATCTTTAGGTAGTCAAATAGCTTGAATGAACTTATCTTTTTATATCTAAATGCTTTTTTTCTGATTATGTATTTATATATCCTTACTGTTTAAAATGTTTAAAAATACAGAGAGGTTGTAGTCCTCATTCCCCAGGGTAATTACTTGTTTACATTGTGCTGTATCTCCATATAGCTTTTATCCTATGCAGATCACATTTTTAGCTTACATTTTTATACAATGAGAAGCACTTACAAGGATATGCAGGTCATCTTATGGGTACCATGCTAATGTCCCCATATTGTTCTAATCTGAGTACACGTGCTACTAAAATAATGTAGGTTAAATTTTATATTATGTATTGCATTTTCAATTTCTATTATATTTTAACTTTGCGCGTAGCAGGATATTTTTTGTCTGAGTCCTCCAGGCCAAATCTAATTTGTTCTAGTTGCTGGAGAAATTTCTGGCATAGGAAGTATTTTCAGTCTAGGGGGACATGTAGCATTCTCTTTTCAAATCCCCAAAGGGGTGCACTTGTGCAAATTTGTCAAATCCATGGTTTTATGATGATGCTGAAATGCAAATCCATGTGACTGAATTTTAAATTCATGCTCCATTTCCAGAGCCCTTTCTGAAAATGTAGAGGGGAAAAACAGGCATTCTCATTATGGTGCTACTATCCCTGAAACATAGTGCTGTAGGATTTTATAACAGCAATATGATGGACAGACACCTGAATGGCAAAGCTAACTGAAACACGTCCACCTGTTTGAAAAGGCTAATTTGGATTGTTCATCATCTTGTTATTTGATTCCTGTCCCTCCTTTGTGGGTTTATGTGTTCACAGAAATATAGCTACACATAAAATATGCAAGTAAGATTATATTGTTTGCGTGTCAGATGTTTTATGTAAGACTCCAGTTTTGATTTGATGAGTGGTCTTGGATAAATAGTATGTGGTGTATTTAAGTCACTTTCAAAATTCTGCTAAAGAAAAGAATCTAAAAAAAAAAATAAATCTAAGAAACAGCTAAGTTAAGAATGTCATCTTTTCAGTTTATATTTTCACAGATGATTCACTTAAATGACCTTTAATCTTGGCACATTTAAAGCGATTACTACAATTAAAAGTATTCATTCTATATACTACATTTTCAGTTGTGCATTGAGTTCTAAATACTGTTCAGAGAAAGGTCTATATAAATAAGTAGGCTTAAACCAGATGTGACCAAAATATGATTTGTCCAAAGATAAACTCTTATACTATATAAATATCTCTTCTTCTCTTAACAAATTTGTCTTGGTGAATTAAAGAAAAGTAGGGAAACAGAACTTTAGGGATGAAATAAGACCTGATCATTTTAGAATATGTATTAAACTAGCTACATGCTACTTCCAATGCCAAGATTCCAGTGAGAAAGGTGAGTAGACTGTGGGTCTCTATCTTAGACTGGCTCATGTCTGAGCAGAATTTCAGAGTCTTCCATAGAACAGATATGAGACTTAGACCCAAGATGTAATAATCCAGGGAGAAGATAAGGAATAGATGGGACCAAGACTGAAATCTGTGTCTACAAAGTACACAGAGCAACTCAGTGAATTTGGCATCCCTGGGAGACTAATCTATCATATCACAGCATCTCTTAGTGGAAATTTATCATTTCAAAACACCTGGCCACTGTGAGTCTCTTTTGTTTCTTCTTTGTTTGGTTGCAGTTAAGACCTACTTTTGGCTAGGGTTTTTGCACTTAAGTTTCTTAACCTGCCCACCTCTTATCAACAAATCAATGCTTTTCTGCCATGAATTTAAATAAGGATGATGCCAGTCTCTGTTTTTAAGGCTGCATATTCTGTATTGGAAGATAAAAGACATAAATCTGTAAATTTTTCCTGAAGATTCAAGTGTCTTGTGTTTCTCTGAGACGTATCACACCATGGTTGTTGAAAGAATATGAAGATAACAATTCTTTCAATCATGTACTCTGATTCCCTGGTGGCTCAGACAGTAAAGAATCCACCTGCAATGTGGGAGACCTGGATTTGATTCCTGGGTTGGGAAGATCCCCTGGAGGAGGAAACAGCAACCCACTCCAGTATTCTTGCCTGGAGAAACCCCATGGACAGAGGAGTCTGGCAGCTACAGTCTATGAGGTCGCAAAGAAAATTTGGACACAGTTGAGCGACTAAACTCAGCACAGCACATTCTCTTTTGGAAGACAAAAGACATAAAAATATAAATGTTTCCTGAAGATTCAAGTGCCTTGTGTTTCATATTCTCTGAGACATATCACACTATGGTTGTTGAAAGAATGTGGAGGTAACATTTCTTTCAAATTATATACTCCGATCTTATTTTAGCTCTTTATATTCAACTATACCAAAAATACTTACTTTACTAAAAATTATACATAATGAAAATATTGACTTAGTCCTACTTTAATACATTTATGTATGTCCTTCCATAATATCAATTAAAAAAAAACCTTATGGAACCCTAGCTTACATATAACAAAATGCCCCTATTCTAGTGTAGTTTTACCAATAGTCTGTGTAACCACCTCCACAGTCAAGACACAGAACACTTCCATCACCTCAGAAAGTTCCTCAAATTCCTGTGAGCTAACATGTTCCTCAACATCAACACCAGGCAGCCATTTACCTGCTACTATAATAATGATAATTATTACTACAATTAGATGTATCGTTTTTCAGTTCAGTTCAATTCAGTTCAGTCGCTCAGTCGTGTCCGACTCTTTGCGACCCCGTGAATCGCAGCACGCCAGGCCTCCCTGTCCGTCACCAACTCCCTGAATCCACCCAGACTCAGGTCCATTGAGTCAGTGATGCCATCCAGCCATCTCATCCTCGGTCATCCCCTTCTCCTCCTGCCCCCAATCCCTCCCAGCATCAGAGTCTTTTCCAATGAGTCAACTCTTCGCATGAGGTGGCCAAAGTACTGGAGTTTCAGCTTTAGCATCATTCCTTCCAAAGAAATCCCAGGGCTGATCTCCTTCAGAATGGACTGGTTAGATCTCCTTGCAGTCCAAGGGACTCTCAAGAGTCTTCTCCAACATCACAGTTCAAAAGCATCAATTCTTCTGCACTCAGCCTTCTTCACAGTCCAACTCTCACATCCATACATGACCACAGGAAAAACCATAGCCTTGACTAGACGGACCTTAGTCGGCAAAGTAATGTCTCTGCTTTTGAATGTGCTATCTAGGTTGGTCATAACTTTTCTTCCAAGGAGTAAGCGCCTTTTAATTTCATGGCTGCAGTCACCATCTGCAGTGATTTTGGAGCCCAAAAAAACAAAGTCTCACACTGTTTCTACTGTTTCCCCATCTATTTCCCATGAAGTAAATGCCTAAGAATGGAATTGTTGGGTCATAGAGTACTATGTGATTGACTTTATTATAAACTGCCGGACTTTTCCAAAATGGTTGCACCATTTTTTCTTTCCATCAGTTGTGTATAACAGCACTAGTTGCTCCATATCTTTTCTAATTTAAGCCATTCCAGTGGGTGTATAGTGGTGTTTCATAAGGGCATATAATTTGTATTTCCCTGATGACTAAAGAAAGCTGAGCACCAAAGAACTGATGCTTTTGAACTGTGGTGTTGGAGAAGACTCTAGAGAGTCCCTTGGATTGCAAGGATCAAACCAGTTAATCCTAAAGTAAATCATCCTGAATATTCATTGGAAAAACTGGCTAAAACTGAAGCTCCAAAACTTTGGCTACCTGATGCAAAGAACTGACTCATTGGAAAAGACCCTGATGCTGGGAAAGATTTAAGACAGGAGAAGGGGATGACAGAGGATGAGATGGTTGGAGGACATCATCGACTCAATGGACATGAGTTTGAGCAAGCTCTGGGAGTTGATGATGGACTGGAAGCCTGGTGTGCTATAGTCCACGGGGTTGCAAAGAGTCAGATACAATTGAGTGACTGAACTGATGACTAATGAGGCTGAATATTTTTTCATGTATTTATTGGCTAGTCATATATCTCTTCGATAATGTATTTGTTCAAATCTCACCCATTTTAAAAATAGGTTGTTTGTCCTTTTGTTACTTAGTTCTAGAAATTCTTTATGTATCTGGAGAAAAATTCTTTGACAGAGACACATATTGTGGGGTTTTTTCCCCCATCTCATGGTTTACTTATTCATTTTCTTAATGCTTAATTCATTACTTAATTCATTCATACTTAGTTCATTTTCTTAAAGAGCAGAAGTATTTGACAATAACATTCCATAGGACATAATGGGCACCTATGTTTACAAACAAGCTTTGCTAACAAGTGTAGGGAGTATCTCTTATGATACTGTGCCAAGGCAAATTATATTGCCTCTTTCACAATTATTCATAATATATCTGTGGCAAAGAGTCTCAGTTTATCAAGCCTCAACTCACCAGCAATATATCACCCCAAATCTGTGCTGCCAGGAGTTTCTTTCTCAACAACCCCTTCATTCTTTTCTTTCCTTTCTCTCCAGTACATCTTAATGGAAAGTCATCTTCATAAAAAAGGATGAGTGGGCAGTGAGTACAAACACCTTTTCATTGCAATGCACGGGTCACCATGACCTCCTTGTTGCACTGGAAAAGTAACTTAAAAGCTTGTTTTTGTTCTAGATTTCAGGAAGAGAAATCTCTGATACATTGACTCAGAAAACACAAACTTCTGTTGACTCTCAAAACTGGACTCAGTGACTTCATCCTTTCTTCTAAGAAAACTAGCGGCCTGTGTTTTATTCATTTCTTTCAGTGAGTATTTGTTAAAATACACTATATCCCCAGCACTGGTGCTATAAAAGCCTGAAATGTCCAGAGTAGTGTGTATCACGTCTTTTAGTTTATTGTTAATGAGACAGCGAGCATCTTAATAACAGAAATGTTATTCATTCTTCTGTGCTCAGTATTGGCATATGTGTACTTACTAAATGTAGTTAATGTCTGAATGATTGTATGCAAGTGTGCATGAGCAAAGTGTCAGAGAGAGTTGCCTTGCTTGAGTTTTCTATATTTTCTCTGATGGAAGTTTTTTTTAATGATGGGAGAGTTATCACCAAATAGCTACAGCCACTCCAGGAAAATGATAATCCAGATCTCTACCAACATCCCAGTGAGGAAGTCAACTAATACTAATAAGTAATACTCTGAGTAAGGCTTGTGTCATTTTGATTCCTAATAGTTAAAATTTCCCAAGTGGAAGATAATGTACCAGACCTTGGACATGAAGAGGGTCACAAGAAAATCATTTCTTCTTAGATTAAATCTGAGGTAAATTCAACAATGAAAAGAATATTGACTACCACTATAACAAATAGTATTTGGTATACTTTATAAAAGAGTTTCATATACAGTTTCCTACTGGATCTTTCCAATATCTCTGGGAGATAGCCACAAGTAGTATTGGTATACCTAACCCCACCATATACTGCTGGAAATGAGGTTCAGTAGCAAAATGGAGTAGCTGGGCTCTAGTACTCTTTTTTACTGTCCTTCTAGGATAACCCCCTTATTGACAGAGTGTCATGATGGTAGTCTGTTTCCCATTATTTTTAAATATTATTCCTTTGTTGTGTGCCAAGAAATGGGGTAAATTATCCTTACTACAGTGTATGTTTATGGGAGGTACACGGTGCATAGTAGTAAAGAAAACTCAATTGTTAAGCAAAGTTTTGATACCGAATTCCATGAGGATGAGCCCCACAGAAGTCATGCCCTGTGAACCCTCAAATTCCTTTTCTATACAAACTCTATTTCTTAAGGTGTTAACAGGAACTTGCTGAGATGACTGTTTTTTCTTCAGTTCAATCACTCAGTCATGTCTGACTCTTTGCAACACCATGGACTGCAGCAGAGCAGGCTTCCCTGTTCCACAGCTTGCTCAAATTCATGTCCATCGAGTCAGTGATGCCATCCAACCATCTCATCCTCTGTCATTCCCTTCTCTTCCTGCCTTCAATTTTTCCCAGCATCAGGGTCTTTTCCAATGAGTCATCAGGTGGCCAAAGTATTGGAGTTTTAGCTTCTGCATCAGTCCTTCCAATGAATATTCAGGACTGATTTCCTTTAGGATTGAGTGGTTTGATCTCCTTGCTGTCCTAAAATTATCTTTATGTTATACTTGTCCAGGAGGAATTCCTTAATTTAGATACATCTATTAAGGAATTTTATTGCCTTGGCTTGTTAGCTGTAGACAGGAGCTTGGGAGGAAGGATCTTTGAGCTACTCACCACGCCAGTTCAATCCTCCAAGGAGCAAAGCGAGGCAGCATTATGTGTGAGCTATCACATCAGGATATACTAGAGAACTGCTCACATTTGGAAAACAGTCTTCAATTGCAAGCCCAGCCATCAGTGAAATAACTGTAGCTTGACATTAATCTTGTAGCAGGATTACATTTCAGGCCATTGCTTTGCAGAAGACGAAGTGTGTTCGCCTCTGCTTCAGTGACAATGGTGTAACTGTATGCTTTGTAATTGGGTCCTAAGGAAGGAAAACTCAACTTTGTTCAGGATCAGGACTGGGTGATTGAACAACATTTGAGTTTCTGTTATTCCCACCAATAGCTGAGAGCCGTGACTGAGAAAAATTCAATTAATCCCTCTTTCTCAAACAGCTATATTTCTACATTCTTATTGGCCTCTATAATAGCTCATGAATGGTAAATAGCTCTCTTTATTAATACTTCATTAAGAATTTTTATATCTATGTGACAAGTGGTGCATTCTTTGCACAGATGAAGCACTTGGAGCCTTGATTCCAGCTGGTCTGGATTGGAAAACTCATTACTGTTCTTAGCCTGACTGCCAGGAAACTCCTCAGGGGAGAAATATAGCCTTGTATATATGGAAACACTGAAACTGGATTGGTCAACTTTTATAAATAAACCATTGGAAAATGTAATTTAGAGGGAGAAGTATATCAATTGCAGACTGTTTTCTTAATTGTCCCTGTTATTTCCCAGTTTCAAACTTTAAGTATTTTTCATAACAAAATAATTAAAAGTAGGGAACAAAGCTCATCATTCAGTCTTTTAAAACAACATCTTTCTGTAATGACAAAGGGAATTATAAATGACTTTACAATTTGGAGGTAATATTACAAGATCCTTTATAGTTAGGCAAGTGATAGTCATCCTGACCAAGTTCTAGAAGCAAGTCTCCAACTCTTGACTCAAAAATTGGCAAAACCAGGTTAGAATAGACAAGCAATTGTTTCCAGTGGAGAGGATTAAAACACAATTATGAATACATTCATCTTCCTTGGCCCAGGGACTCTATCCCATAATACCATTTGCATAACGGGTTACTTTGTTCCCTTTTAAATGTTAAATTTGGAACATTTTATTCCAAGAGCCATCAAAAGATAAACAAGTGGAGTTCTAAGCCCACAGATTTTCATATGTATCTGAGACTAAAAATCAGTCCACTTTGCCTGTATTTAGGGAAGGATAAGCACTTTCTCATTTGTTTACACACCCAAGATGATGTGGCTCTAAAGAGTTGTAAATATAGACAAATGGAAGTTAGCAGCTCACTTTATCTACCACACACTCAACAACACACACACCCCCACATACACACCCCCTCTGTTCCTTTCTGAAGGAAACTGGAGATCCCATTTTGTTTGTTCGTTGGCTTCTGACTGTCCAGCTCCCTCCCTGTCTCTAACGTCGTCTTCTACTCCTGAGCTGTACACCTCAATCAATGCATGCCTGCACTCCTTCCTCCCCTGGGTCCCCAGTGCAAATGAACTTGACTATGTCTAATTGCCTGGATGGCAAAGTGTTAACTTAAAAAGCAGTCACTGCACACGGAGGATCTATTATTCAACTCAAGTGGAACACATTTAGGTTTTTAAGAGGGTGTCTAGGGATACACAGGCTCCCCAGGTGACGGGTCGCAAAGAGTCGGATATGACTAAGCAACTGAGCATGCATCCTGGGGATATACAGTAGCTGAGTTTAGTCTTTAGTGGAGGGAATTCAAGGTACAAGGTTGACCAGCAGATAGATCTTTGGAAGGGGGAGAAAATTCTATGTTTTCCCATACACCATGTAGAGGTACTTTTTCCTGTCCCCAGTTCAGCCCTGCACAGGGATCAGTTCAGAGAGGAAGTTAAAAAGCACTGCAGCCAACCTGTCCTGATGTTTGGGAGTAGCGATCAGTACAACAATTGCCCAGAGGATTAGAAAGTGCCCCCTTCCAGCCTGCCATCCCTCTGAGTTACTACAGAAACTACTCTGTAGCATCTCAGCCTCGTAGAGCTTCAAGTTCTGCTTTTCTAAAGCTTCTCACGTTCTATTTGTATTAGTACTGGCTTTTTTGGGGGGTGGGAGATTCAAACTTTGTTGGCAAGGCTCGAGGTAAAGAGATTTTATGCTTTTTAATGGTAAAAATTCAGCCTCCCTGATGGGTTTTCCCCAACACAGCTATTCACATATTCACATAGCCAGTGGATGGGTCTCCTTGGAAACAGCAGCAGCTCAGTTTCTGCAGCTCCTGATGACAATCTCTCTGTACCCTTGGCTGCTTATTCCCAGCAGTTGATGCTCTGACTAGAGCAGGACACTGAGGACCACGAATGATAAGCATCAAATTTGTGATTAAACTGGTGGGAGGTAGGCCTAGGTGACAGTGGAGTTTCTGCCAAAGCAAGATACTGTCCAGGGAGCATGAGTAGCTCCATACAAGGTTGCAACAAAGGAGGGCATCAGTTGTTCTCAAAGTAAGGGCCCAACAGTAGGCTGAGCCCAACAGTGAGAAATCTGACAATAAATGTGAAGTTCAGGCAGTTAGGCAGGGCTGTATCACCATACAGAGGACACGGGCTCTGCCACTGGGCAAAGAGACTTGTTAGCAATGGACAGGCCTGAGTGATAGAAAGGGGACTAAGGGATGTTCCAGAACCAGCACTCAGATACAGGGAGTACAGCTGTATCTGAGTAATCTGTACTGGGATACTCAGTACTCAGCTGTACAGATATAGCTAAGATCTGGGTTTGGGGAATACAGGTGGGGTGGAGTGCCTGGGCATTTGGGAGTAAGAGGCAGAGTTTTGTTATCAGAACTGGACCATTGAAGGAAGAGGCTGAATGAGGGGGAATGTGTGGTGTGGGTCTATTTCTATTTTATAGCACAATTGAAGAAAAGAGGCACAACAAGCCTCTAGAATAAGGGTGGAGGCAATACCATGGTTGAACCAGAGGATCAGGAACTCAGAGTATGTGTGAATATTCTGCCATTGGTTGGTTGATGGGAGAGAAAACAGGTTAAAAAAAACAGCAGTATCCACAGTTGCCTTCTTTATCTGTCTTACATCTTCTATTTACCCCTCTCTCTCCTTATCACCAGTCTCAATAACTGCTTTTACTAATATCTTAAAGATCTTTGAGAGGGATTACTTTTAAAGGATGTGTTAGGGTAGGGGGAAGCTTGGAGAATTATTCCTTTCTCTCTGTGTTTTGGAGTCTGCTGCCCAGTATTGGCTGCATCCAGGATTCAACAAGCAGGCAGAGACACGTGGGGGAGGCAATCCAAATGCCCATAGATGATAAAATGGTTGAACCAGAGGATCAGGAACTCAGAGTATGTGTGAATATTCTGCCATTGGTTGGTTGATGGGAGAGAAAACAGGTTAAAAAAAACAGCAGTATCCACAGTTGCCTTCTTTATCTGTCTTACATCTTCTATTTACCCCTCTCTCTCCTTATCACCAGTCTCAATAACTGCTTTTACTAATATCTTAAAGATCTTTGAGAGGGATTACTTTTAAAGGATGTGTTAGGGTAGGGGGAAGCTTGGAGAATTATTCCTTTCTCTCTGTGTTTTGGAGTCTGCTGCCCAGTATTGGCTGCATCCAGGATTCAACAAGCAGGCAGAGACACGTGGGGGAGGCAATCCAAATGCCCATAGATGATAAAAGGGACCTTATATCATGTATTGAGCCCTTTCCCTGTTCCAGGTACAACAGATCTGGGCACCTTATGAAATGCAGAGTCCCAAGGCTCCAGATTCAGAGTGCCCTGCATGCTCTGACTCAATAGCGTCCTGTAGGGACACTGTGGGGAAGTCTAGCATAGACTCCCCTACCCCAACCCACCGCTAATATCACTGCCTATCTGGGTGGGACTGATATTGGACATTCCTCATTTTAAGAGGGTGCAGGTAAGAAAGCCTCCCCATCAAACTGCAAATAGCTGCTTTTCCTACATACACCAATGTCCAGTGCAGGGAAGGAGAAGGTGCTCCAGGTGCCCAGTGGCCAGTGCTCTGTGGTCAAACCCAGGAGACACTGAGACAGCAGGAGAGGAACTTTCTCAGGGCAGCTACAGTTGTCTTACCACTGAACCCTAAGCCTTATTTTTCTTTCATTCTAATCACATGAGCAGAGCTAAGTGGGTTCCAGAAATGAGGAACAAAAGAGAGAACCTACAGCCTGTTCTTTCTCCTAGTTGCTCTCCTCCACAGCTACTAGAACCCACCAATTTGTTCTGCATCCGAAGACTAGTTTTTTATATCCATCTTGGAAAAAAAAAAAAAATGGATTCATGAGACCCATCATCAGAAGAAGGAGGTTGTGACTTCTTAGTATGAGCCAGCTTTAAGTACAAGCAGTTGTTGAGGCAGAAAATTCCCCAGTGGCAGGCTTGATGGATGATATGACAATGTCTCCTGGGGACATGGTGATTTGCTGCAGCATTGTGGCAACTTAAAATAAATGATCACTCTGCACAAGGGCTGACAAGCTTCATGTCTATGCTTCTCATCACAATTCTAGTAGTAGAGCTTCCCAGCCTCTAGGTTAACCCCTTTCACTTTGGACCAAAAATGTGGAGCAGGAACATGGGTGGGATCATAAGATAATTTTTCTTTGGATAAACAACTTTCATCTAAGGGTCTCCAAGTACTTCAAAATAGTAATTAAATTGCCACAACACCTTCACATGGATAATTATTATTCATCTACCATCCCTAGCTCTGTGCCAACACTTAAAGATGAGAAACTTGAAGGACAGCCTGGCTAGACTTCAATGGCTGAGCTTATCATAGAGGTAAACCCCAAATTCAATGTCCCTTATTTCTAGTCTAGTACTGCTGCTGCTGCTGCTGCTGCTGCTGAGTCGTTTCAGTCTTGTCCGACTCTGTGCGACCCCATAGATGGCAGCCCACCAGGCTCCCCCGTCCCTGGGATTCTCCAGGCAAGAACACTGGAGTGGCTTGCCATTTCCTTCTCCAATGCAGGAAAGTGAAAAGTGAAAGTGAAGTCGCTCAGTCGTGTCCGACTCTTCGTGACCCCTTGGACTGCAGCCCCCCAGGCTCCTCTGCCCATGGGACTACAGAGGGCTAAAAATGATGCAGATGCTCATATGATACTTATGCATATACACACAGTGAAGTACTATTAGTAGAAAAGAAGAATAAAATATGTATATTGAATTTACAACTTAATTAAACTACTATATCAATCCTACATTTTAACCAATTTTTCCCTCTCAAGAAACTTAGCTCCATTCTGTCTCACTTTTCTATCTTTAATGAGGTTCCCTAATCACCTACATTGGGCTTTCCTGGCGGCTCAGATGGTAAAGAATCCATCTGCAATGAGGGAGACCTGGGTTCAGCCCCTGGGTTGGGAAGATCCCCTGGAAGAAGGCATGGGAACCCACTCCACTATTCCTGCCTGGAGAATCCTCATGGACAGAGAAGCCTGGTGGGCTACAGTTCGTGGGGCTGCAAAGAGTTGGACACGACTGACCAATTGAGCATACACACAACTGTTTACGTTACTTCATCATAAGTGCTGACGACTTGTCAGGTGGAATGTTCTACAGCCTCCAAAAAGGATTCATGTTTCTCTGTAAGACAGCATCATCTCATAATTTGAAATAGATTATCCTAATATGGGACTTAACTTTAAAGAATTTTTATGATCAAAGCTGTTATTCACTTTATCAGAATTTCCTTCCTCTTCATTTTAGTTCATGGCCACTGGCTTGTATGATACTATCTTATCTGAGCCAGTCACAATTCTTCTTTTTTTTTTGGAAACCTGGTACTAAAACCACCACCAAGGTTATAAACAATAAACTATAGTTAAGATCCAAAATTGTTGGTGGCCCTAAAACTGATCTCAGCCTCTACTCTGACGAACATCAGTTTCTCATTTAATATGTGGAATTAGAAGTAGCTACCTGGGGATAGGTTAGAAAGTAGTAGGGCTCCTTAGAGGAACTTGGGACAGAGTTGCGGATGAATAAAGCAGCCAACAGCTAAATTAGCAGTCTTTGCCAAGCAGTCCTCTAGGTTCACGCTGAGCTGTGGGCCACAGAGATCAAGATAAAGAGAAGAGCCATACACGGTTTCAAGATGAGCCCAACAGAGAAGCACACACATGGAAAGGTCTGAGAGAATGTTGCCACCACAAAGGCTGTGGGAAAATGAGGAAGGTAGCCAAGGTGGGTCCCTCAGGTATTAGTCATGGAGTTTACTTCCTAAGAGAAACGCAGATTTGCAAGTTCCGGATGAGGTACCAAATACCAAGCTATTTGATGGAACTGTGAATACATGATATAATATGTTTATGTATTGAGATTTCTTTTAAGATTTACAAAGAAAATAATGTATACTGTTTGTAGTATGTCAATGATAAAACATTTCTGCAGAGATCTCCTTTATGAGGCAAGTGAGAAACATCTACAAACGGCTAGAGTGAAAATCTGTAGAAATACAAAATTCTTGGGATTTTTTTTTTTAGAAATCATGAATAATATTCTAGGACAAAATAGAGAAATAAGTTCCTGAGGTGGGCGGGGCAGGGGGGAATGTAAGTAACAAGACTACTGAGAATTAAGGAGAGGCAGCCATATAGGAAAGGCATGAACACTCGAGTAACACTGAGCAGTTTATGATGTGGTGTGTTATTTAAGGCTCTAAACAGCTGGATGTGTTAGGAGCACAGAGAAAACAAATGACCTGACTCATGTTGGCAAGTGGGTGATTTGGGCCCTGGAATCAGCAAAATAAGTCCAAGTCCTGGGTCTGCTTCTCTCTCGCTGTGTGACCATGCTCACTTCCCTGCCTCTCAAAGCCTCAGCTTTCTCCCAGGGCTGCTGGGAGAATTAAATAGGATGCTGCACGAAACACGCTCAGTGTGGAGCCTGGTACATCAGAGATGCACGCAATAAAACGCTGGTGCGCATCACAGGTCACAGCAGCCTTCCCTATATGGCAGCAAGACTGAGAAAACCTAAGCAACGTGCAGTGTCTCTGAATTGATACAGGAGAGTGAAACGCTCTTTTCCATCGAGGCCTCTCTGGGCACTATGCCTGACTCCAACGTTGCTCTATTTTCACAAAATAATTTTAGACTATCTCCATTGTGAAGGCCCTTAAGGATTACTTAAACTATACATACGTGTGTGTTTTTTATTGGTAGCCAATCTTGGCCACCAAAAACAATCTCCTTTAAAATTATTTTTTCCCTTCAGAAATCTGTCATTTAGAGCTAAACCTAATGAAGAAGAAACATAATCAAGAGGGAATAAGAGGAGATGGCTTTGTGTGTTGCCTTGTAAGCACAAATTGCCCAAAGGCAATTCTAAATAAGGATTTGAATAAACATCTTGAATAATGTGGACAATGATGTTAAATACATGACTTCCTGAACTCATTACCTGAAGGATGTCTTTTATCTAAGCTTGACTTTTAAAATATTTTTTTTAACATAAAAGTCTCTCTCATAGTCATACTTGCGCTGTTGGCCTCTATTCACTTTTTGGAATAGTGAGTACTGGAAAGGAAAGGAAGAGGGTAAGGCCAAAGGCAGAAAGGAAAGGATGGGAAGAGAGAGAAACACCAAAAGTGAAAGGGCAAGTTGAGGCAGAGAAAATCAAACCAGCTTAGAAACATCACAGAGAAATCTCCCTTGTAGACAACAGACCTTAATTATAGTTTGCTTTTAAAGACATAACTCATACTGCTATTTGTTTTGTGGAAGCGGGGAGTGGGCTTATAATGGGCGGCAATAAACTTTCCAGGCCAGCCTCAATCATTTTTTTCTTCTGCTCTGGGAAATTGTGCTTTAGTACAATACCTCAACCTTTGAAAAAACTCAACCTTTCAGGAGAACATTTATTTTGCTTTTGCCCTCGTATTTTGGATGCTCATTTACCACCTGTTCCTTTCTTTGCTCTTGTCTCCTCAAGGTCCCCGGAGAAGCATGGGCTTGAGGAGGAGGAGTTGTGGGAAAGGAAGGAAGCACGCAGAGTCCTCTTATGTGAATAAAGTGATTAACAGAAAGTATAAAAGAGGCTTCTTCCCCTGTTCACAAAGCAGATTTTCTTCAGAAACTGGCAGAGCTCCCAGACAATTTGCTCTGGGGACAGACTCCGGCTAAACTGCTGGCAGTGTGGGCCCTGGGGCCTGCAGATGGGTTTGGGGGGCCCTGGGGAGGGAGCACTCCCGAGAAGGGAGGAGGGAAGGACTCAGTGCAGCACTGGCAGGGCCAGCATGGGTCATGCACAGAGCAGGCGAGGTGCTCTCCCAGCCACCTTGGTGCCCAGGCCTCTGGGCCACTGACACAGCTGTGACGGGCTGAGGGGCTGCCCGGGGGAGAAGCTGGCTCCAAGGTCCAGGATGGAGGAACCTGAGTGGTCACGGTGCAGGGAAGGGGCAATGAAGGTTGGGGCAGTCCCCACGAGCTGGCCGGGGCGCAGGCTATTTCGAGCTGCACAGAATAGCTTGAAGGGCAAGGCAACCCTGTCCTCTAGCACCAAGCTAGTTGTGTGCTCCTGACGCCCTGCCTGGTCCAGGGATCTGAGCAAGCCACAGGGCAGGTTTGGGGAATGATCCAGAGGCAAAGATTGCTGCCACATTCCCTGGGCCCTGCGTTCAGCACTGTCACCACAGTAATGCCCAGCCTGCCCCTTGCAGCTTCCGCTGGATAGTGTTTTCAACACTCACTCACTCTGGAGTACTTCTAATGAACTGGAAATCAGCAGGCACTCCATGAACTGTGATGCAGGTTGGTGGGGAAAGGAGGGGGGGAAGGGGACCAAGGCCATCAGCTTCTGAGGCTACTGCCAACTTCCTTGCTAACTTTTAGCTCAGATTAGGGTTCCTGATAGTGAGACTTTAAAAAGTGACTTTCCCCTATGGTAGAACTTGGAAAAGGTCTGTGGCCATGAATTATTCAGGGCCGCCTACTGATTTAGTCCCCAGTGTCTTCTAGATACTCCCATGTGGATTCTTGGCTAGCTTGGATATCAATAGAAAGTGTATAGGACACATTTGCCTCTCTGCTGCCTTAACTGTCCACCAGCCAGGATGCTTTGAGGCTGTTAATAAAGCTGGGAACCGGTGGGCAAGTTAAGCAGGCTAGACTGCTGCTTTTGTCTTTCTCTGCTCTTTTCCCTAATGGAATAGCCTCTGTGTCTGTGTGTACACAACTCATCCCTGATCATTCAAAAAATTCAGAAAATACAGAAAAATGTAAAGAACACCATCAACTGGAAACAAGCATGGTTGGCCTGATAGCACACATTCCTCATGATTCTTTATACTGAATTTTGATGTGAGATGACAGGATGCATACATTTTTATAACCAAATGTTTTGGTTTTACCCTATAATTTATCACAAATATTATCCTTCCACATTCATAAGTATAGAACTATATTATTTTTTAACAGCTGTTTAATAACCCAGGATAAAAATGTGCTGTGATCTAGTTAATCAATTGCCTGCAGTTAGATGATTTCAGTTATCATCAGATTATTGCTGATGAAAACAAGGGTCTTTATATAAACATCACTGAATCCTTATCAGGTCATTCTCTTAAGATGAATCCTGCAATGTAGAATTGCTGGGTCAAATCTGCTTATCTTTTTAAAGGCACTGATGCATCCTTTCAAAATTTTCCTATCACAAGCAAAGCTCCACTAATATTCCATCCTTCCAAAAATCAATAAAGCCACCCATTTTCCTCCCCTTCCCCTGCCTTGGACACTCAGCATTATGAATCTTTTTCATCTTTTTTAGTCTGATGGTTTTAAATGATAGGTCTTATTTGCTGTTTGAACTCAATGTTCAGTGTTTCCTCTTCTCCTCTGTCATCTCTTGGAGTTCTTTCTCCATTAGCATCCCCTTCATCAGCGATGAGCATCAGCGGAGCACTTCCAGTGTGTGGGCACTGACTGTGCTGAACATCAGTGGTTTGGGAGCAGCACCATCTCAAGTGCTCTGGGGGTGGAGGGACAGCTTGGAGGAATGACAGCTACAGGGAGGAGGAGATAGTTACGTTAGATTTGATGAAATGGTGACAGCAGGATGGGTAGGAAAAGGTCGTTTGATGCAGAGGGAAGAGTAGAAGCAAAGTCACTGAGGCCGGTGTTCCAGGGTGACCGGGAAGCAGGATGGCCAGGCTGATGGGAGCTCTCTGTGCTGCACAGCGGAGTTTAGGTTATTCTATAGCGATGACAGAGCTTAAGGAAGGGTTTTAGAGGAGAGCAGTGATCAAATGCATGTTTATGAAGTTCATTTTGGCAGTGGTGTGAAGGAGAAAAGGAAGTGGGAGAGAGCAGCTGAAGCAGGAAGACCAATAAAAAGACTGCTGAAATGGTCTGTGTGAAGATCTGCGAGCTGGAAAGAGGTCAGGGCAGCCAGGCAGGAAGCAGAGGAATGGTGACACACAATTTCCAAGACTGGCAACTGAGTTGGAGAAGCAGGGGAGAAGTTCAGGGAGAACTGGAACAGAAGAGAAGGTATGAGGTTTGGCAAAAAAAGAAAAAAAAGGAAGATAAGATGGATTCCATTTTGAATATGCTATATCTTAAGTGACCATTTGACTTTGGATAGATAAAGCCAAAGGGAAAGTGTAAATATAGATTTGGGACCCTGGAGAGCTGCTGTGGCCATGGATACAGGCAAGGGGATTAGGGGCACACAGAATCCACACACTGATTGCCAGGAGCCCTTCCCTAAGGGGTCCCTACACCCCCACACAGGCTAGACAGACAGATGAGTGCTTTGTCCTTGTCCTTAGCTTGTGAGCCCCTTTTCTTTCTCTCAGGTGTCCAGCCCATTACTAGGAAAGAGTAGATCAAAAGTAGCCAATTCATATAAAAACTGGAAAAAAAATAAGCTTTTTCTCTTACGTTACAAACAGTAAGCCTTTGTTTAAAAGGTATTTGTTAACACAAAGAAATGACTTCTTAGTGGTGTGGCAACTGGGTGGGAGAGTTCTGGGGGACCAAAGCCTTTCTGATCTCTGCCAGGTCATGTCAACAAACCACCATCCAAGCCTGCCCTGTGTTGGGGGCTCTGCTCCTCTGTTAGAGATCCAAAATTCAAAGCACTGCCAGCCTCTGAAGAAAGCATTTACAACTTTAGTTTGCCTTAAGACAGAGCTTTGCAGCCAGAGACCTACTTCCAGGAGCCAGGTTCAAGCCCCGGGACCTGAAGAGGAACAGGGGTTGCATCCTGGTGCCATCAGCTGGGTGTCTTCTCAGTTATGGTTTGCACAGCTCAATTAAAAGGACAGGGAGTGGCTGTCTAAATTTAAGTAGAAACACAGTAAAACAAATTTGGGTCATTTTAGCCTACTTTGTTCTCTTCAGCATCTTTTGGGTTTTTGTTTTTTTTTAATTGGAGTTCATTGCTTTACAATGTTATGTTAGTTTCTGTTGTACAACAAAGTGAATCAGCTGTATGTATACACATATCCCCTCTTTGTCACCACAGAGCATTTGGTAGATTTCCCTGTCCTCTACAGTAGGTTCTCATCTTCAGCATTTTAATACATATTTATCTAGAAAAACTAAAATTGCCTCAGAGAGTCTTCAGGGATGGAGATGTGCGTCAGCTCTCAGCTTCATTTTTCAGCAGCTGACATTCTTCAGACCCAGAAAACCTTACTCTGACTCGACTAGAAATCATTCCTTTTTACCTTTAATCCTGTCTATTTTTCTCCCTAGCTCCCTTCAAACCCTCTTTGTTGCATCAAATCAGGGATGCCTACTGCATCTGGAAAAGCAGCTCTGGCTGTGCCCAGGGAATCAGACCGGGACTGCCAACCACACCTACTGCTTCAGTGGACATCATTCCATGCATGTCAGGAAATGAGTCTGCAGTGGACGAACCCCACTCACCAAAACTGATGAATGAGCAAACAACGCCTCTATTATTTCAGTAGCAAGGACTTAACTAGAAGGGATGGATCTAAAAAACAATATTTTGCTCCATGATTTGTATTACTTCATGGCTTTCCCTGTTACAAAAATATGGATGGCATTAACTGCAAGTCAAAAAATGAAAGGTTTCTTAAATAAATTAGGCATCTGAGGTGTAGGGGGATGACACAGAGAACATATCCCATGCACTTATGCAGGGAAGCAACAATGCGGAAAGTAGGAATAAGTGGCTCCCATCCAGTGCTGAACCTACACAAGATAAATCATAAAGTAAAGAGTTTGCCTGACATGTGGGAGACCCAGGTTCAATCCCTGGGTCAGGAAGTTTCCCTGGAGAAGGAAATGACAATCTGCTCCAGTATTCTTGCCTGGAGAACTCCATGCACAGAGGAGCCTGGCGGGCTACAGTCCATGGAATCGCAGAGTTGGACACGACTGAACGCTAACGCTTTCTTTCACTAAACACCTCAAAAGAGGAGGCAAGGCAGAGGGAACAGGACATGGAGAGATTCCAATCTCTCCAATCTGTTTTTCAGTCCATAACACAATTCTAAGTCCAAATGGTTAGAGTTCCCAGGCAGAGGAAATGATTTCTACTATGAAGGAGGAAGAGGGAAACTCCCCGGGGCACCAGTTTCTTAATGACAGGCCACCCTGAGAAGTGGGCAAGGCTCCTTTAAGTATTCATGGCAAAAATCCCTGCGGCATCAAAGATCAAAAGAGCTTTGTAATATAAGGCAACACTTTTGAGACTGTTGACACTTGCAATAGAAATTAACTTCAAAATAGCTTGCTTCTCTGCTCAATGTATGGGCTTCCAAGTTCAGGGCATTGAAGGTGAGTGACTCACACCTATCTGTGTAAACGCAGCATCTTCCAGGCCTTCCTTGCTGCTTTACCTTCATAAACCTTCTTTCTCTGTTAACTGAATACACAATTACCCAGGCCCTTCAATGTTCACATAAACAAAAAACCACTCCAGAAGTAGTTGAGTAGCATAGATCTCGCTTCCTTCAAAGCTTTTCTCTATACAGACACACTCCATTATAGTACTTTCACCCGTGCGTGCTAAGTCGCTTCAGTCATGTCTGACTCTTTGCGACCTTGTGGACTGTAGCCCGCCAGGCTCCTCTGTCCATGGGATTCTCCAGGCAAGAATTCTGGAGTAGGCTGCCAATCTCTACTCCAGGAAATCTTCCCAACCCAAGGTCTAACCCTTTTCTCTTATATCTCCTGCACTGGTAGGCAGGTTCTTTACCACTAGTGCCACCTGGGAAGACTGTTTATTTCTTTAACATTTCTACATTATTTCCCCAAATGTGTAACTGCCATAACCCTTTAAAGTGCAACACCAGCAACATTTGGGTAGATTTTAAAAGACACAGTTGTAAATGTGAGCTGCTGCTTCTTTCTCACCATTGCAAACTTGGTGCTTTCACATGTCATTAATCTTGAAACAGCAGCAGCAGAACCAGAGTGGCTGTTTTCTGCTGGGATCTGTGTGTTCTCACTGGGGTGACAGTGAGCCCTGCCAAGTTCTTCTGAGACACAGCACACTCTGGCCAACATTCAGGGCTACCAAGCCATTATTATAATAATCTATCAGAAGATTTTCAACTTAACAAGCTCAGTTCAGATACAAGAATCAAATAAAATCAACTAGAAAAAAAAAAAAAATCCCTCCCTATCTATTTGTCCTAAATGGGAAAGCTGATGGCCAAAGAAAAGTCAGGGTTCTAGAAGAAGAGTTTCTACAGAAAACACAAAGGGCCAAACACCAGGGGAAAATATACAGACTCTGGGATGCTGCCCTGATTCCTTCTGCACCCCAGGCCTTCTTTTCCCAGATTTTTGTTGTTTCTCCTGCTGTCCCTGTGTGTACACAGCTGTGCAACAGTGATCACAAGTGATGACAAGCACAGCCCCCAGGGCCAAGCTGCCCAGGCCCAGAACCAGGCTTCTTTTCTGTGTGACCTTGGGCCATTAACTAGTTGCTCTGTGCCTTATTTCTTCACCTGTAAAATGGGCTGCTTTAAGGATTAAATGAGAGAACACAGTGGATGTCTTTTGCACAATGTCTGATATTAGACATAATCTGTTCCCTCTGCTCCACCCTTGGTCTTTGTTAGGCTGTGACAAGAACATGGATGGATCTTTCTAAATATGAAATAAGAGCAACTTTGGAACCAAATTCCAGTGTCTGCCTGAGGGGTTTTGGGCAGATTTAGAGCAGTAGTACTATGCTAAAAAATGCTTTATGTATAAATCCTCTCATGTAATCCATAAGATACCTATAGAAGATTTACATTAGCTATTCTTCAACTAAACATTCCTCCCAGGACCCTTGCTCTTGTGTAACTCCTCCCATATTGACTCTGGACTTGGTCACATGCTTACTCTGGCCAATGGGACCAAGAAATGTAGATTAGTAGAAATTTGGTAAATGCTTATACACTAAATCTTGTACCTTTAGAATGCTGCCACCTCCATGTCACAAAGTCTAGCCTCCTTAAGGATGTAAGAGCACAGGGGAAAGAGGCCGTGTTGATCCCCACCTCTCGCTGCTTTCCCAGCTGAAGGTAGTTAACCTGAACAAGCCCCGGTAACACCAGCAATTAAAAGAGCCAGTCAACTCACAAAATCATGAGAAACAATAAATTGTTGTTGTCACCAAGTTTTAGGGTTATTTGTTACTCTGCAAAGAATAACTAAAACAGAAATTAGTGAGTACAGTGATTCCATAACAGAAACTTAAAACCATGAGGCCCTGGCTTTGGGACTAGACAGTTGGCAGAGGCTGAAACGGCAGTTAGGAATTTCTTTTTGGAGGCTGAAAATGGGCCACTTGAGTTGCTGAAACAATCTTCAAAACTATAATCTATAGTCATTTGTAAGGCAAAAAACACATATCTAATAAATTTGTGGGTCTGAGCTAAAGAAATTTTCAGGCATAATGCTAGAAGTCCCAATAGATTTTTTTTAAACTTTGCTTAAAAAGGTACACAAAGAGAGAAAGATGAGTTAAAGAAGGAACCAGTGAGTTTAAAAGCAGAATTTAGAGGAAATTGGGAGGACCTGGAATTAGCTGGGTTTAGAAATAAAACTGTTCCTCATTTCTATCCTCTCCAGATGGCAAAGGATTTTCAACATAAGAAATGGTCTCAGAGTAAAGATTACTCGAGATTGTGGCTGTAAGACCCTTTATTATGACCTTTAAAAGACTTTGAGTAGATCTTTTCAACTAGACAAAAGCACTTCTAAGAGAAATAGATGCCTAATCTCAAAACAGCTCTGAGTAATCTGGAGCCGGGCTGCCCAGTGCAGTAGCCACTAACCCACACATGACCATTGCGTGCATACTGGAAGTGCAGCTAATCCAAACTGAGAGGTACTTTAAGTGTAAAACGCACACTAGATTTCAAAAAATAGTAGGAAAAAAGCAAATTGCCTTATCAATAATTTATTATATTGATTACCACATTGAAGTGGATATATTCAGTTAAACAAAATGTATTACTAAAATTACTTCCATTTGTTTCATTATTAAAGTGTGCTCTTAGAACTTTAAAAAATATGTATGTGGTTCATATTGGTAGCTTACATTATATTTCTATTAGCACTAGTGTATAAAAAGGCCTGTCCCAAGAAGAATCTCAGGTATAGATTTTATTTAATGAAACAAACAATAATGAGGTACATAGAAAATCCATAATATTTTTAAAGGATTCCTGTCAGATTCAAGTAAGTATCTAAAATGATAGGAGACTTCTAGACCACCCAACTTTCTACAATCAGTGTGCAGGCTGAGAAAGCTACTTAGCTGCAATTATAGGCCATTTGTATTTAAAAAGAAATGACATCTCAGAAGATGGAGCCAAGAACCAGAGGACTGAATCCAGAGAAGGCCTAGACCCTTATCAAGAAAGCTTGCCTGCTTGAGTTGGAAAACCTGATAATATGTACCCAGATAGATTTCAGAATTGCTATTCTATGGAACAATTATTGCTATTGTCTCCTATTGTGCTATTTTTGAATGGGAATATCTATTGGGGTTACCATGCCCCTGTTTCAACACTTTATGTTGGCTGTATGGTTCAGTTTACAGGCAGAATTTAGAGGAAATACATAGGACTTGTTAGGCCAGAATACTAACGGTAATCTCTGATTGCAGAGGAGCTATCCACAAGAAACTCTGTATCTGTACCAGATTCAGATGACAAGATCATGGCCTTTGAGTCTAATGGGGTCACTGGATGAGATCTCAGGGGTCTTAGGAGGGCAGTGTATTTTTCCTATGGGAGGAATTTAAATAATTGTGACCATGGGGTGAACTTGATGGATTACAATTGACCACACATTATTTAAATTTTTCTAATTAAGAGGTAGAGTTTATTCCTCCCACCCTTTGAGTCTGGGCTGGTGTTTTTACTTGTTTTGTCCAGTTGAATGTGGTGTTGTGCAATATCCCCAAACCTAGACCTTAAGAGGCCTTAGAGCTTCTATTCTTGTCTTCTTGGTACTTTGAGAATACCACACTCTTATAAAGCTCAAAAGGAAAGGCCACCCCAGCTGTTCATCCCTTGCTATTTTAGGCCCCAGATGTGAGGGTGTCACCATCTTAAATCTGCATCTGACTGCAATCAAATGAATAGATCCAGGAAAAACCATAGTAAGAACAACTCAGCTGGACAAAGAATTAATAAATAATAGTAAAAAACCTGATAAACAATGAATCATTGTTATTTTCAACCACTACTGTGAGGTGATTTGTTCTACAGCAACAGATAACTAATATCTATCCATGGTCTAACAAGGAACAGAGTGGAGCAGATGGGACAGGCTTTCTGGCAGAGGTGTCCCTTGGATTCTACTGTGGTTGTGATGCTGTTACTGCCATGTTCTTCAACACATGGGCCTCTCCAAAGTGCTGCTTACAACATGACAGCTGATTTCCCCCAGAGTTAGCGGACCAGGAGAGAGAGAAAGTAGTCAAAATGGAAACCACAATATATTTATCATCACTTCTCCTGTATGCTATTGGTAACACAGACCAACCCTGATGGAATGTGGGAAGGGACCACTAGGGTGCTAATATCAGGGGACAGGGATCATCAGGGGCCACCCAGGAGGCTGACTACAACATAAACTAGGAAACAGATAAATGTACTTCATATCCTAATCTTCATTTCAAGGGTCTCCAAGAGGCTAGTTTTCCCATATCCTCTATTTCTCCTCTGACCTACTTATTTATCTTGAGTTTTACCCATTTCTCTTTACTTTTCAGCTTGTCCTTCACCTGTTATCCCCCTCTCCAATTTCATCAAGCCACAGAACAAGGCATTTCAGGTCTTCAAGATTCAGTTAAGTCAGTTCAGTTCAGTAGCGCAGTCGTGTCCGACTCTTTGTGACCCCATGAATCGCAGCACGCCAGGCCTCCCTATCCATCACCCAAACTCATGTCCATCAAGTTGGTGATGCCATCCAGCCATCTCATCCTCTGTAGTCCCCTTCTCCTTCTGCCCCTAATCTCTCCCAGCATCAAGGTCTTTTCCAATGAGTCAACTCTTCACATGAGGTGGCCAAAATATTGGAGTTTCGCTTTAGCATCAGTCCTTCCTATGAACACTCAGGACTGATCTCCTTTAGGATGGACTGGTTGGATCTCCTTGCAGTCCCAGGGACTCTCAAGAGTCTTCTCCAACACCACAGTTCAAAAGCATCAATTCTTCAGCACTGAGCTTTCTTCACAGTCCAACTCTCACATCCATACATGACCACTGGAAAAACCATAGCCTTGACTAGATGGACCTTTGTTGGCATAGTAATGTCTCTGCTTTTGAATATGCTATCTAGGTTGGTCATAACTTTCCTTCCAAGATCGGCTGAAGGCAATTGAGGCAGTTAGCTGACTCAGCAGGCTCCTCAGGTAGAGGCCTCAGTGATGGGAAAAGAGGCCCTTCAACATTAGGACTCCCAAAATTTTTGCAGAGGAGAACTATAAATTATTTCAGCTCAGTAAAAAGCGGGCCAACATGGAACTGTGAGGAAACAAGTCCCTGTGTTTGTTGCTGATGACAATGTAAGGTTTCTGAGGAAAGCAATCTTTTCAGCGATTTGTTATAAATATTTGTCATATTATTTCATTCACTAATGTCCTCTTTGGAAAACATAACCTCCAAATATAAAAATAACAATGACAAGTAGAAAAAGTGATCTTTGAACCATCTTAAATCCTCAATAACAAGAAATTGCTCTGTGAAACAGGAAAGAAAACTATATCAGCATAAATGTCAAGCCTGTCATTTCATTGACACTGACCTGTGTCTATGGAATAAAACTATGCTAGAAACACAAAGTAGGGCATATGTAAGTAAAGACACATTGCTAGGATCAAGGTCTGGAAAATCAAAGGTGGTACAAATAGATTACAGTTGATTAGGATCTTGGCCATTAAACCTTTTCATGTGAAGACTATTTCCTCAAGAAGTCACTCATCTTTGAGATGAGTAGGAAACTATCAAATCTTAATAAAAGCTGGTTTCCATTAACCCAAGAAACACCCTCTGAGTCTTGGTGTCCTTGTTCATCCAATAGGTGTCACATACTTAAGTCTCAAAAGCTAGATGAGGTCAACAATCTGAGTCCATCCTGTCCACTGGGAAGGGGTTTTGAATCCGGGTGGAGGCAGTGTGGAATAATTGAAGTAACCTGGGCTTTGCATTCTGCCTTATGCTTGTGTTACACCCCCACCTTACTTACTAACTTAACTCTTTTTGACCCTCAGTTTCTTCAACTGAAAATGGGCCTTTTTACCTTGCCTGGTTCTGTTGTCATTCCCTTCTTCAGAGGATCTTCTGGACACAGGAACTGAAACTGGGTCTCCTGAATTGCAAGCAGATTCTTTACCACCAGAGAAGCTCAGCATATGTCAGAGGTTAGTAGAATACTCAGCACACAGTAGGTGCTCAGTTAATATTAGCTCCCTTCCTTTTTGTTACCTCAAATCTGCAACTCTTTCAATCTCTCCTAATAAAATGAAATACAAAGGAAACCCTTTGAAACTGGAAACAAGCAAGTTAAGGCCAAATCTCAAAAAAAGTGATCATTTACTAGTTCATTACCAAGTCACACAATAAAAATAGTTTGTAAGTCTAAGGGGATGAGATCTTGCTGTCCTGCTCTAGTTAACCAAAGAGCCATCAAACAGTTTCTGTGCAGAGGCCTGAAACTGCACAGGTTTCTGATCTGAGCCCTTCCCTGGCATCCTTAGTCTTGGGAGACAGAACAATTTGCCTACAGGTTGAAAACAAACAGAAAGTGTTCAAGATGTGAGAGTATTCTCCAGAAATGAGTCTGTGGCATGACTTGTGAATTGTGGAGCCCATGGGTAAACAGACTAGAGACCACAATCTCTTCCTCAGAGGAATTTCCAATGGTACTAACAGTGGTAGTTGGTGAAACAGAAACCATCCCTATCGGACAACTCTTCCAGCTTCCAGGTAGGTTCTGGGGAATATATTAGCTGAAAGTCAAGGAAAGGGAAAGAAGAGGTTATAGACTCTCTCAGACTCCTCTTAAGGCTGGAGTCTGTCTCCAAAAACACCAGCACAGTGGAAGTAAAACATATGCTCCTTTGGAATTAAAGTCAGCCCCAAATAGCAAAGAAAGAACAGGATGCATGACCCTTGTTTGTAAACAAAGACCAAGATAAATGTCAGCTGCCAGACCTCAAAGGAAAGGATGAGAGGCCACTTGCAGAGAGAAGCCACAGGCAGCAGAATGAGCCCTTTGGTCTCCCTGGTGGTCTCTGGAAGACCTTTCCAGAGGCATCACAGAAGAACAGAGAAGCCAAGGGAGCCAGAAGGCCACCTGCCCCAGCACCCTCTTCACAGGTCTGTTTTTCTATCTTCTCTTAGTTAATGTCTAAGTGTTTATAAACTTGATCATCACTCACATCACAGCTGTGACTGAATGTTTTAGAGTCCGGCACTCAGATGTAAATCTCCCAACAACAAGTAAATGGCTAAGCCTCAGTTTCCTTGTCTCTATCATGGGGATCCCAGCATTCCCTACTTTGTAGGTGGCTGTAAAGAATAAATGAGATCATGTATGTGGCTGGCACACAGCCAGTGCTCACACATGGTAGGTGCTATTATTATTTTTGCTCTGTTGTTGTTGCTGATTCTGCCATTGACTTTGTCATGACCGGCTCAGACATTTTGTAGAGTGAGGAATTAGTATTATTGATGTCAGCCACAGTGGCAGCTGTAGGGGAGAAGTGAGGAGGAAGGGAGTGTGCTGGTGATGGCGCAGCCTCCACATCTATCGGCCCAATTCCCGAGTCTGTCTCGGCCAGCTTAGAAGTTAGCTTCTCAGGGCAGAAGAGGCATCAGGGCTGGGCTTCAGGGAGATTCAATCAAGGAGATTCAATGGCTCAGGGGCCATTCATGGGCTTCCCTAGTGGCTCAGATGGTAAAGAGTCTGCCCACAATGTGGGAGGCCTAGGTTCAATCCCTGGAGAAGGGAATGGCAACCCACTCCAATATCCTTGCCTGGAGAATTCCATGGACAGGGGACCCTGGTGGGCTACACACAGTCCATGGGGTCACAAAGAGTTGGATGCAACTGAAAGACTAACACACACACACACACACGGGCCATTCCACATGATATACAATGAAGAAGGTCCCCTGGGAGACATCTGGAGAAGACCCCTCCACTGGGGCAGCAGTTCTGTCCAGCCCCTCCCCACCTCTCTCACTCCCACAGGGTTTGGGGGAGAAAACAGTGCAGAGACGGCATCGCTCCCGCCTTGGGGCCAAACGTCCTGTCAAGGACCAGCGCCTCACTCTCAGCCAGGGAACTTGAGACCCACAACAGGACCCAAATCAGACAGCAGAGCTCTGCTAGTCCTTGGCCTTGGAGCCCTGGATTTTACGGAAGCTGGGAAGCACTGTTTGATTTCAACAAGCTGTCATTTCCAACTGGAAGACAAGATATGCTTTTCTAGCAGATCAGTACACAAGTAGTTTTGATAACCAGGCCACCTTAGAAGCTGTGTTCCAGTAATTGCACTAAATCTTTGGATTTCTCCTTTTTTTGATAACACAAATAGGAGGAAAGTAAAATAAAGGTTTCTGACTTTTGTCTTAGGTATTACCAACAAAAAGACAACTCCATAAAGATTACTGAGGGCTTCCTGTCTCATGGTAGACTCTGCCTGCAATGCAGGAGACATGGGATCAATGCTTGGATCAGGAAGATCCTCTGGAGCAGGAAATGGCAACTCACTCCAGTGATCCTGCCAGGATAATCCCATGGATAGAGGAGCCTGGTGGGCTACAGTCCATGGGGTCTCAAAGAACCAGACATGACTGAATGACTGAGTACACACACACACAAAAGATTACTGAAGAGGAAATGCAGCATGATTGTGTGTGTGTGTGTGTGTGTGTGTGTGTATAGTCCTGGGCCTAGGACAATGCCCAGAATACAGAGGTGCTGAATAATGTTTACATAATAAGTATTTACTGAAGTTCATTTAAAAATAGCCCGGCATCTGAACTTTCCTTGTGGTCCACTGCCTAATACTCCTCACTCCCAATGCAGCAGGCCAGGTTCAATTCCTGGTCAGGGAACTAGATCCCATGTGCTGTAACTAAGAATTCACGTGCTGCAACAAAGCGGACGATCCTAAGTGCTGTAACTTAAGATCTAGTACAGACAAATAAAATAAATAAATACTTTAAAAAAAAAAAAAAAGCCCAGCACTGATCTGTAACTCCATGTATCAGGAGAGTGCCTTCTCTCTCTCACACACACACACAAACATACACATAAAGTGGCAAACAATAGGCAACCTCAATATGGTCATTTAAAAAATAACATAACACACCAAAAATATTTTCTCTGAGAATCGATACTCTGGTTGCTGACTCTCACTTTGTTTCTTTAAAAAAGATAGACCTGAAAATTCTCATAGAACTCCATTTTGTTCTTTTCCATATTCCCTTTATTCTTTCATTCTCTCATGCACACCTCATATTTCATCTTTATAACATTTGGGATCTGGTTATGACAAACTCTGTAACAGCTCATCATATTCCCTCTATGGTCTCTTGTCTAGTTTTACTAAGTTATATCCCTTATACAAAAGTACATGACCCCAAAATATATAAAAGTCTTTTTTTTGCAACCCAAAGAGTGAGGGTGTAACTGATATGAATGTAACTGACACTTATTTAACATTGATGTCTCCAAATAACTTCCTTTTTAAAAAATGTATGGTGGTGTTTTACAAGAAGTCCATTGATGGGCTCCTGAAAAATTTAGAACAAAACAATGCATCAGAGGGGGCCTGTCTTCTGGTCAGATCATCATCTGTGCTTTTGTGAGTGTTCTTAACAAAGTCGACTGTTTGTCTGGAGCATGGGACACTTATGTATGCAAACACACACACTACAAGGGAAAATCCAGAGAACGCAGAGTCTGTCTAATTCATCAAGGCATGAATTTCTTCCTGGTACAGACTGCAACGGCTATTGTATCGGACAACTCAAGCCAACCCCTCCCCCAAAAAGGAATCAATTCTTTCATTAGTCTGGGATGATTGATGGACAGAAATCATATTATTTAAATCCTTTGTTGATTCTATGCCCAATATATTGATACTTAACATGAAATTTGCCTTCAAATTATGCTTTACAAAAACAAAGGTAAGAACAACCATTCGTTTCCTACCTGCTGCTGTGGCCACCAGAAGCCAGGCTGCTGCTCTCCAAATGGGGCAGGCTTCAGGATTTAATCTTCAGCTCACTCCCCTGGAACCAGAATCGCCGGAAGAAAACTTTCAGTTGCTATGAGCAAGCAGATCGTTTACTTCCAGCCAATTCTTCCTAACTCCCATGGCTTGTTGAGTGCCAGAGTAGGGTGCTTAAGAAAGGATGTCTGGGGATAAAGGGATAGAGTTTGGGGGAAAAGAGAAGAGAGAGTTCCCAGGGCAAGAATTCACTCACCCAATACCCTTCCTTCAAGCAGAGGAAAGCCTTCTTTTTCAGTTTTAATTTCTCATGGAAGAGCTGCCACTGCATTACTCATAAGTAATTACTACATTGCTCCTTTACAAACAGCAGACATACTTTTTGGGCGAGCCTCCAGATTTCTGATGCATGCCTGTACCTGTCCATAAGGATAATGCTGTGCCTGGGAAAACTGAGAGGACAGCAAGCCCGCCCAAAGGGAGGACCAAGTCTAGACTATTAATCAAGTTCCTGAGATAAAATATGCCACAAAAGAAGATCAGAGATTTCTGCGAGCCCCTCCATCCACAGGGCATCCACCTCACTCATGGAATCACCTGGTTAGGACTCAAACTTTTTCCAAGTAGACCAGCAGCTACACTTAGTCAAGCTTCAGCTTGTTTGCCCAAGGAGGAAAGGAGGAGCAAGAATTACTATTACAGAAGGAATGTGGTTTTCTTACTTACTATGAGCAGTCAGTGTAGGAAAGTCAAAGATGATCGATGTGCAATTACAGCTCGTCTAAGTTTTATATCTGAAATACAGTGTTTAAGAAGACATTTCAGTGGTAAGCATGTGTTATAGAGGCTTCATATTCAATTCATTTCTAGTTTCCAAGAAGAAGAGGTAACACAGTAGAGAGGTTTCTACAGAAAAGGGGTAGAAATAGGGAAATCTTGGGTCTACTGTTTGCTATTGTGACTTCCTCTATTTCCAAATAAGTACAAGGAGAATAGTGCACTGCAATATCTGCACAGTAATATGACATCATCTCTCACTTTTACATCTGTCTGCCTTGTTCTTATGTCAACATTTCAGCTCTCCTCTGGGGAATCATCCCTTCCTCTCAGTTTTTTTGGGTGGGGTTGTACCACCCTTAGACTTCTTCAGAAATGTAACTGTGGCAAAGCTGAGCTAGTTAGCGTCAGATTGATGGGGAGATTGGTCCAGAGAGGAGTTCACGCCAGCAGAAGTCATTGACGGGACTTGCTGTGAAGAGGAGTTCTCGTCTTGCTGTGGCTGCTAATCTGGTGAAATAGAACCTCTTGCTTCTGGTGGCCATCCTAGAGAAAGAGGGACTACATGGAGGCAAAGCCATTGCAGAGGAAAGGAGAGCTTCGAGAGGGCAAGAGACCAACTCCTAAGGGTGTCATTTGATGAAGACTTAGATTCAGCCATGACTGAAACTATTAATATCATTTCCTTTGGATTTCTTGAAATTTCCTTTGGTTCCTTAAGCCTGTTTTGCTTAGGTTTCTGATGCTTTCCACTGAAAAAAATTCCAGCTAATATGAGTCCTTTTCAGGTGCCCTCTACCACCTAACACCACTTTTAAAAAACATTTCTCTTTAAAATATTTATATCCACAATAAGCTGGGTGGCATGGGGATGCATATGATCAATGAATCAGTTTCCTTTTGATGTACTCTTGGAAATTTTTGCTATTTTAAAGGCTAAACCTACAGAGCAGAGAGAGATAGAAGTAAGACAAATTCTGATGAAAGATTTTTAAATTCTTTACTCTTCTCTCCCAATATAGCTCTTTGCAAGAAATTAAATTCAAACAATGCACAAAGGTGAAATGCACAAAGTGAAAATCTCCCATAATTTTACCTTCCAGAAATAATCATGGCTGGTGTGCCATTCAAAATGTGATCCACAGACCAATGCTTTGGCCTGGAGCTGGTTACGAATGCAAAACCTTAGGCCTCAATCAGTTCTCACATTTTAATAGGCCCTCCAGAAATCTGTATGGATATCAAAGGCTGAAAAGCCTTGGCCTAATATATAGTTCTCTAGATATTTTTTTGCTTCTAGTTGCCAGCAGTTTTCAGCACATTTAATTAAAAAAATTTTTTTTTACTGATTTTGTAAAGAAAAGACATATATGAATACAATGAATCAGCGAGAATGAAATAAAAATCCTTTACAAATGTAAGTAATTCATTTACTGGGATCATATACAAATTTTAAAGGTGTTAAAAACCCATACATACCTTGCATGTGTGCTAAATTGTTTTAGTCATGATTCCACTCTGCAATTCCATTGACTGTAGCCCTCTAGGCTCCTTTGTCTGTGGGATTATCCAGGCAAAGATACTGGAGTGGGTTGCCATTTCCTCCTCCAAGGGATCTTCCCAATCCAGGCATCAAACTTATGTCTCCTGCCTTGGCAGGTGGGTTCTTTACCACTAGCACCACCTGGGAGCGGGGATGCACACCCTAGGATACTACATATAGTAGCAAACAGTCCCAGGACAGGCCACACTAGAGCTGTGGTTCTCCACCATCTGGAGGTCACACTGCCAGCCCCACATCCAGAGTTTCCAATTCAGTAGTATGGCTGGGTGCTGGGCGGTGGGAGGGGCAGGGGTGAGGCCTAAGAATCAGCATTCTAACAAGTTCCTGGGCAATGCTGATGCTACCTTTCACCAGTGCTTCAAAAATAAAAACGGTTTTATACTATACATACATACATACTATATATACTACTCTGAACCTTGCTTTCTTTCACTTAATACTGTATCTTACAACCTTTCCATGTCATCCACATAGCATTACAACATTCCTCTTAAGGGCTGCAAGTTCAGAGATTTTTGGCTAATATAATAATATATGTCAAATGAAAAAGAAGGGAATCACCAGCATCTTCAGAAGAAAGACAAGCAACCCCAACACTGGAGTTATCATTTTCAACATTAAATAAGCAGCCTGTGTTTGAGTCTATAGACAAGCAAAGGTCTGAATGGGCCAGAAAGTGATCAGCATTGTGCAAGTGCCACTAAAGACACATGAAAATCTATTAACGAACTTCTATATATAAAGCCAAGAGTCAGGTCAAAGTCTTTCTGTGAGGACTTAGGGAAAGAGTTGTATCCTCAACTGACGGAATGCTCTCAAATTTCTCAGCTCAAACTTCTGAGGAGTAAGGTATGGTATGACTTTCTAGACTGGCTTTCTCCAATCTTCATCTCATGCCAAGTCCACTCTGAAAATAAACTTCTCATATAAGGGAGCTGTGACGCAAAGAAAAGATATCCTCCACCTTTTCAAAGCTGGTGGTTGGTGAGAGGCCGTCTAAGACCCACAGTCTCAGGCTTCTTAAAATCCAACCATCCACAGATGCTATGAACTTGGTTAAACACTTGGCAAGATTAATCGAGACATCATGTGAGCTGTAATCACACTGTGTTCTTCTGGGGACCTTCCAGGGCATAATCTAAATCCTCTGTTCATTTCTCTTTGAGGACGAAGAAGTATCACGGGACAAACACAGACCCGAGAAGCTTCTCACACAGGAAGCTGCTAATGCAGCCTTTCATGCTCTGACTGGTGTCAACCCAAACTTTACCATGTTGGCTATATTCCTAAAGAGTTTCACAACTGCTTTGCCAAGTGGCAGATACTGAATTTGGGCAGAAAGGGGAAGACTATGTCACTGTGAGAACTTGGTATCCACTGTCCATCCCACTTGCCCTCTTTGACACAGAGTTTGGAAAGCTGAAAGCTATGTTCTACAGGCTCCTTGTGGCCAGGGTATGGTTTGCAAATCAGTCCTGCCAATAGATACATGTGTGGGAGATTTGGAAGATGGACATCAGGGTGGGGCTGTTTTTCCCGCTGCTTCTACTCTGCTGTTGCAGATGGGAGCTATTCTTCAGCAGTGTCCCAGGGTCCAGGCTCCAGCTGTGTGACTGCTGAGGGGCTATTCTGGTGGTGGTGGTGGAGCTTTCTGGGTTGTTTCATTGTAGCTAAGGTGATGTGTTCAGTCTAGTCATGAACTTCTAGTCACATTCTGCTCCTGAGTAGCAATAGGAGGTAGAGGGTGCTTCCCCTGGCAGGTCAGATACTCATTTGCTCTGGGGCTCAGTCAGGAGTCCTGGCCTGGCAGCCCCTTTTCCAACCTTCCCAATGATTTTGAGATCTTCACACAGGCATCTTGTCTGTTGAGTATATGCTGGTTGCTGTTTCTCTGACGAGGGCCAAAAATCTAGCTTGTTTTCTTTCTGATGTCACTCTCCACAAATTTCTCAGGTAACTCAGGTGCCAGGACTTCTCAAATTTCAGTCACAGTCCTGAAGAGGTCAGGTATCACTCTCCAACAATTCTGAATGGACTGAAATCCTGGATTAAATTTCTTTCTGCTTAAGAAAGTGGATTGTGTTTCCCATGACTGAACCCTGACTCAGATCCTAATTTAAATACAAGTCTTGAGTTTTTCTAGAGAGTTTCTAAAACTTTTCAGCCCCTCACTGAAGTAGGGCTAATGCTATTATTTTTATTTACTTCTTATGCTAAACTATCATTTTGGCATTTGATACTGAAGATAAAATTTTTAAATGAAAATGTTTGCTCTTTTCATATTTTAACAAAGATTTATTAGATGTCCTCTATGTTCAAGGCACTATAGTAGGCACTCAAGCACTAAGACAACTGACAATCTCAGTTTTATTATCAGGATGAACAGAGATACTAAGAATTACCTCTAGAATTGTTCTAAAAGTTACATGAAACATAGACATATCCAAAACAATATGGAGTACATTAAAGGTGTTCAATAAATCTCAATTCCCTTCATTTTTCCTAAAACATATAAAAATGAAATATTTATTAAAAAATAAATTTTGAGTAATCTTCAACAGTATTTGCCTGTCATTTTCAAATCAAATTTTGTCATCCCCCTGATTTAAATCCTCTAAAAGTTTCTCATGGTACTTAAAGAAAAATTCAAATTCCTTGCAAGCCTAGAAGGTCTTAACACCAAGAACTTCCAGATGTACAAGCTGGATTTAGAAAAGCAAAGAAATCAGAGATCAAATTGCCAACATCATTGAATCATAGAAAAAGCAAGGGAATTCCAGAAAAACATCTACTTCTGCTTTGTTGATGACACTGAAGCCTTTGACTATATGGATCACAACAAACTGTAGAAAATTTTTAATGAGATAGGAATACCAGACCACCTTACTTGTTTCCTGAGAAACCTGTATGCAGGTCAAGAACGAACAGTTAGAACTGGACATGGAACAAAGGGCTGGATCAAAATTGGGAAAAGAGTACATCAAGGCTGTATTTTGTCACCCTGCTTATTTAATTTCTATGCAGAGTACATTATGTAAAATACCAGGCTGGATGAATCACAAGCTGGAATCAAGATTGCTAGGAGAAATATCAACAACTTCAGATATGCAGATGATACCAGTCAAATGGCAGAAAGTAAAGAGGAACTACAGAGCCTCTTGATGAGGGTAAAAGAGGAGAGTGAAAAAGCTGGCTTAAAACTCAAAATTCAAGAAAAACTAAGATCATGGCATCTGGTCCCATCACTTCATGGAAAATATATGGGGGAAAAGTGGAAACAGTGGCAGATTTATTTTCTTGGACACCAAAACCACTGTAGAAGATGACTACAGCCATGAAATTAAAAGATGCATGCTCCTAGGAAGAAAAGCTATGATAAACTTAGCGTATTAAAAAGCAGAGACATCACTTTGCCAACAAAGGTCTGTATAGTCAAAGTTATGGTTTTTCTAGTAGTCATGTACAGATGTGAGAGTTGGACCATAAGGAAGGCTGAGTGCCCAAGAATTGATGCTTTCAAACTGTGGTGCTGGAGAAGACTCTTGATAGTCCTTTGGACAGCAAGGAGATCAAACCAGTAGATCCTAAAGGAAATCAACCCTGAATATTCATTGGAAAGACTGATTCTGAAACTGAAGCTCCAATGCTTTGGCCACCTGATGCAAAGAGCCTATTTATGGAAAAGACCCTGATGCTAAGAAAGATTGAGAGAAGGAGGAGAAGGGGACAACAGAGGACAGATGGTTGGATGCATCACAGACTCAATGGACATAAGTTTGAACAAACTCTAGGAGATCGTGAAGAACAGGAAAGCCTAGCATGCTGCAGTCCATAGGGTCACAAAGAGTTGGACACAGCTTAGAGACTGAACAACACATTCCTGTTATAGTTGTATTGAGCCTATTTCTGTTCTTTAGACAGATTCTCCCACTTAGGAAGAATTTTTGTGGCATTCCTGAATTTTACTATTCCCAGGGATTCTCAGTGAGCGAAGATGGAATAAAAGCTACAATTCTGACTTCCTGGGAAAAAAACAGGGTATGGAAAAACTGGCAGAGTCCTTCTTCCAATCTGCTCTGTGGCAGTTCAAACTTTGTTCTAGAGACATGAATTGAGGAACCCCTCCCTGGGCCCTGGAGGGAGTATGTGGCCTAAGGCCAAATGTGGGTGTGAGTTTCTTCAGTCCCCATTACACCTTGTGCTCAGGCTGGCTCCAGAAAAAGGGCCTGCGTCCTGTCCTCGTGCCATGACAAAAGCCCCAATCAACATTTCAGGTGGATAGTAAACAGCTCTAGGGAACACGTGGATCTGAGCCCAAAATAGGCAAAACCATATAATTCTATTGGAGGCAGCATCTCCTTTATGTCAAAGAAAGCACTAATCAAATTCAGATGGCCATCCCTGGCTAGACATGTTTTTCCTTTCTATACTGAAATGATCCCCATTCTACAGTCTCTGAAACTTCCAACTCCTTTGATAAATGGCAAGAGTTGACATTCCCATCACCATACTGCTTGCCTTCTGGTATACCCAGGGAAAAGCACAATTATAAGCTTGATTTGAACAAACAAATTAAAACATAATACAAATTGGGGCCAGTTCCTGGGAAAATAAAAGGGCCTGTTCTGCATATGCCCTAATCTCTGTTACTGATTTACTGGCTGAATGGCCCACTCCAGAAAGCATTTGGAGAAGCCCTCATGCCAGAAAGCACTCTAACGCTTTTCAGTTTTCAATCAAGTGACTGGGAATCTTCCTTTGCAAAACACACTTAGTGTAAGCTGGCCACTTATCCCAACCTAGGATACAACTTATCTGCGACATAAGGGCTATACTAAAATCCAGCTTGAGTGACAGAGAAAACATGATCTAAGGGAGCTCAACCTGGAATCCAGATGTTATTAACTCATGTAAAGTAGCTGAGCCTTTTGTATTTTATACTTTTTCAAACAGTAGGTACCTAGTGTTTTCCCTCTTACCTTTCAAGTGCTGTGCCTATAGGAATGCAATCTGCAGAGCACTGCTTTAATTAAATGGTCTTTGCATGAACCCAGGTGACACTCCCTGAAACGTGAGATTTGGGCTTTTGTGGATAACCCCCAATCCCAAATATTCACTCTGTACTTCTAGTCTTAAACATGTAGTTTCACAGGCATTACCTTGGAAAACTACGCTTTCAGTATATTGGTTGGAGACCCATTTCCTGAAGGTTATGATGTTTACATTCAGTGGGGTAAAGGGAACTCCTTCCGCTCACCTGCACTGTGACTCACCACTAAGACTACTCCTACGACTCCTCCTAGATAATATCCGGCACCCTCTAGGCACTGTTTTGAGCACTTAGCATGTATCATCTCAGTTAAGTCTCACAATATCACTATGCAGTAGATACTATTATTATTATTCCATTTTAACCATAAGGCATAGAAATTTCCAGTAGCTCATTCAGGAGTATACAGTTACACATGGTGGAATCAGGATTTGAACATAGGTAGGACACCAGGTTATCCCCAAGTGATATAGTCACTATTTTAAAACAGGATGCCATTTTACCCTCAAGCACCAATAGACCCATGGAAGATATACACATGGAGGTAGATCATTACAGTCCTGGATTTTTAAACCAGCGTTTGCTTCCTAGCAAACATTTCCTACACAGCAGGAATGCAGATACACAAGAGATATAAGCTAAAAGAATACTGGATTGGATAGCTCCCTCTTCATATCCTTTCCCAGTTTTATTAGTCTTTGTTCTCTTCCTGGCCATGTATTTTGCTCCTCATAGTCTCATTTTCAGGGGCATCTTCAGTTCAGTTCAGTTCAGTCAGTTCAGTTGTTCAGTCTGCCAGTACTTGGAGTTTCAGCTTTAGCATCATTCCTTCCAAATAAATCCCATGGCTGATCTCCTTCAGGATGGACTGGTTGGATCTCCTTGCAGTCCAGGGGACTCTCAAGAGTCTTCTCCAACACTACAGTTCAAAAGCATCAATTCTTTGGCGCTCAGCTTTCTTCACAGTCCAACTCTCACATCCATACATGACCACTCAATTGTTTCATGAATACACACATATTTGTCAACCTTGTATCCGGGTGCTGGGCTCAGAAAATATGGCACTAGATTTCAAAACATTACTATTATTTCATTTTCCTGTTATTTTTCCGCTACTTTTCACTTCTTCCTTTATAGTTTCTTGGCTCTATGTCTTACTGTCTGTCCATTCCACCAACTAAGCCCTGATCACAGCTCACAGGGCAGTGTTAACAGCCTTCTCCCTGCACTCCATTCCTTCCAAACATCCTGCCTCCTGCTACCAGATTCTTCTCTGTTATATCACTCCTCCCACTCAGTTTAGTTCAGTTCAGTTGCCCAGTCTTGTCCAACTCTTTGCGACCCCATGAATCGCAGCACGCCAGGCCTCCCTGTCCGTCACCAACTCCTGGAGTTCACTCAGACTCGCGTCCATCAAGTCAGTGATAACATCCAGCCATCTCATCCTCTGTCGTCTCCTTCTTCTCCTGCCCCCAATCCCTCCCAGCATCAGAGTCTTTTCCAATGAGTCAACTCTTTGCTACAGGTGGCCAAAGTACTGGAGTTTCAGCTTTAGCATTAGTCCTTCCAGTGAACACCCAGGGCTGATCTCCTTCAGGATGGACTGGTTGGATCTCCTTGCAGTCCAAGGGACTCTCAAGAGTCTTCTCCAACACCACAGTTCAAAAGCATCAATTCTTCTGCGCTCAACCTTCTTCACAGTCCAACTCTCACATGCATACATGACCACAGGAAAAACCATAGCCTTGACTAGACGACCTTAGTCGGCAAAGTAATGTCTCTGCTTTTGAATATGCTATCTAGGTTGGTCATAACTTTTCTTCCAAGGAGTAAGCGTCTTTTAATTTCATGGCTGCAATCACCATCTGCAGTAATTTTGGAGCCCCCAAAAATGCACTGTTTCCCCATCTATTTCCCATGAAGTGATGGGACCAGATGCCATGATCTTCGTTTTCTGAATGTTGAGCTTTAAGCCAACTTTTTCACTCTCCTCTTTTACTTTCATCAAGAGGCTTTTTAGTTCCTCTTCACTTTCTGCCTCCCACTCAAGTAGAGACAATTCATTGCTGATCCTATCAAAATCTGAACTCCTTTGCCAGACTTGTAAAGCCTCCATAATCTCACCCCACCCTATCCATTCAATTTTGTTTCCCACAAGTCCTATACATACCCACTGAACCAATCAGGCTATTATCTTAACTGCAAAGGCAGTAACCTACATGCCTCTACAATGACTATTTTTCCCACCTCGTATGACCTCCCCAATGCTTTAAGTCACCAGCTAGCTAAATTTTACATATCATTCAAAGGCCCAGCTCAAATCACAATCAGGAATTAAACATTCTCCACTGCTGCAGCACACCCTGATCACTTCTTTTTCTTACCTCCTATTACATTTACAAATTAACAGTAATTTAAATAACCGTGATTATGGACTAACCTCTGTTGAGCACTAACTATGTACAGGTCCTATTGGGATAAGTAGTTTTATTATAAGTAGCTTTTCTAATTTTATAGATGAAGAAACACAAGCACAGGGAAGACAGTCTAATCCAGCTTCACACCTGATGGTTTGTTAACCACTTCGTTTGTGTCATACCGCTCTGCCTAAACTAGCTTTCCACTTCATTGAGAGCAGAGACTAAGCTTCATATTTATTCTGTGTCTTCCACACAATTAGTGGAGTCCACATGCCTTGTGAGTCGTCAGGACTCTTGGTTGGTTGGTTGTACATGGTGATGTTACACATCTTTTAAAATTCCTTCCCTGTAAGAGTGCACCACTGTTTGTATAAGGTGCAAATAAATACTAAAACCCTTCAGAGAACAGCAATGAGTGGTCTGGGACAATTCATAATCTACAACGGCCTTAAGTGATTCTGTCTAACTTACCCTTACTGCATCTAACCTTTATATGCTTAGAAACACATTAAAGATGGGAAACCATAGGTGAGTTGTCAGTAATCAATGACAAAATGAATTAGAATGTTTTGAGGGTTGCAGGGAAGGTTATTAATTATATCCTGGTCAAGAACTGGATCTTCTGTTTTTATTAAAAATCAGGAGGCAGCAAGATTTCCCCAAGTAACCAAATACTTGCACCAGAATATGATGGATTTTCCCCAAATTCTTCTAGCACTTTTTTTTTCCTTTAACAACTATAACTCGTATAGACATAACTTCAGCAAAGATAAACAGCACAACAAAGACAGGAAAAGATTATGACTTAGACTGAAGCATTAATACTTTTAAAGTCATAATTATTTCTGATATTCAGCATAGGCGTAATTTCCAGTTGCTCATTTCTACACCCACTCCATGAAGAGCACCATGTGGAAGAATTCCTGAGATTCCCTCTTACTTAAAATCAGAGCTTCAACAAAAGCCAAAACAAAAGAAAAAAATTTATTTCAAAGTTCTTATATTGGCTCAAGTGCAATTCATGAATTCCTGAGCAAACTCTCATAATCAACAAAGAAACAGATTTTTAAAAACAACTTATCAAATAAGAAAACTTATCTTACCAAAGTCATCCTAGTTGAGTTTCCACTGACTACTGCTCACTCTCCTTGATGCCAGCACTTTTCTTAACTTGAAAAGAAAAATAGATAAGATTCATGTAGCTTGTCTCTCTGTGTAATTTCTTAACACCTCAGCTTATCAGGATTTCCTTCATTTTCTTTCATTTTCCTTTCAGGATTTCTTTCAGATTCCTTTATCAGGATCTGAAGCCAGATACATGGCCATATAATAATTCCAGTTTTAGAGATAAGCTGCCAAGAAGCATTCTCTTGGAGAAGCAGTTTTCAAACTAAAATTACTCACAGAAAACAAGATTTCTCATTAAATGACAACATTTTATATATTTCTCCGTAATTAAAAAAAAAAACAAAAACCCACCAGCTCACAGTGGGAACTTGGAACATATTCCTCTTCCCTCTTTTATCAGTCTTTATCTAATTTCAGTTTTTAGACCCAAGTAAATCATTTTTCAACAGTAGGCATTAGGTTTTGCATACAGCTTTTGAATTACATTTAAAAATGTTATTTTTTATATTTTGAATAGTCTCCAGTGCTCCCTGCAAGTCATTTTGTGTGTGTGTTTCCTTATACAAATTCCTCTGTTGATCAATTGGACAGGAAATTCAGATACTTTTTTTCAAGAAAAGGCCATGCAGGATATATTTACAGCCTCCTTGCAAATCTGAAAATCAATTTCTACAGCCTTTGAACATAAATGTCATGTTGGGTGAATATGGAACTCTTGAGACACAACCTTGCCTTCTGGAACAGTCCTCAGGGTTGAGAAAGTCTAAGCCCAGCTTGATGTTTATTTCATTAGTAACCAGTTCACATCTATCTAAATGCCTGAAAGAGTCTTTCTTTAACTTGGAAACTCAAGTATTGATATTTTGAAAGCTATGCCTCTATATGGGTCTGGTCATTTTAATTTTGTCTCAAATCTTCTCCAGCTCAGAATAGTTTTCTTCTGACATGTGCTTGACTGCTGTTTCCAGTATTTTGTTCCATTTCTTCATTGAGAATAAATGTAATTCTCAGATTAGATCTGTGTTTGCTATCTTCTCTCTCAACATTTTCATCTTGGTCTTTCCCTTATTTTGTCTTCTACTTTACTGATTTGATTTCTGCTATGTCTTCTCTGTATTGACATTCTTTCATACAGGTGTTTAATTCTATTATACTTTTAGCATATTTGCCCTCATTTCTCATTTCAGCCTTTGCAAATCTTACTTCATCCCAATCTGTTTTCTCCAGATGGCCCCTGACTCTGATCTTATTGTGGCTAGGCCTTCCCACATCTTTTGAGACAGCCAAAAACATGTCTGCTAAAATGTTTCTCTCCTTCCTGGAGAAAGTTATTTTCAGTGATATAATCTCACGTTAAGTTTTAACAGAAAGGCTTCCTTTCCTTTATCTTGCAGTATTCTTTCCTTAGGCCCCTTTGGGCATTTTTCTGTCTCTCTGCAAAAGAGAACAGTATGTTCCAGCTTGGCACTTGCTAGTGGATAGTCCTGATGAAGTCTTTTTTGTTCCTCAATTTCCTCTCGGGTACAAGTAAAGTGGATCTGAAAGGCACACTGACTCACAGAAGTGCCTACCTCCTTTTTCAGGATCTGACAGATATTTAGCTCTTGTGGACTGGAGAAGGAAATGGCAACCCACTCCAGTGGGTTGCCTGGAGAATTCTATGGACATCTCTGGGCATTAGACTGGGGCTCTTGCTCTAAGTAGTAGACACTAGTAGGAGACAACAGAGTCTGCTATCCTATTTTAAAGGGTAGCACATAAGATCACATGCCCTCCAAGCATGTACTGCCCTCCCTCTTCTTCTTGTCTCTCTCCAATTTACAGTACTTTAAAAAAAAAATTATTTATTTGGAGGCAGCTTGCAAAATCTTCGTTGCAATGCGCAGGTTTGGTTGCCCCACCACATGTGGAATCTTAGTTCTCTGCTGCCGCTAAGTCGCTTCAGTCGTGTCTGACTCTGCGCGACCCCATAGACGGCAGCCCATCAGGCTCCCCCGTCCCTGGAATTCTCCAGGCCAGAACACTGGAGTGGGTTGCCATTGGTTCTCTGACCAGGAATTAAATTTGCGTCCCCTGCATCAGAAGGTAGATTCTTAACTACTGAGCCACCAGGAAAGTTCCTACAGTACTTTTTATTATTTTTTTAATTTAAATTCATTTATTTTTAATTGGAGGATAATTGCTTTAAAATGTCCTACAGTACTTTTTATTACAAAACTAGCCCTTCCAGGGCACAACCCACCTCTATTTGTCTCCGTCTACATCCTGCCTGGTTGTGGACTGGGAGCCATAGTCTTTAAGGGATGGGAGGAGAAATTGATGGGTTGGGTGGGAGGTTTGACTCTGGACATACCTCTGGCTAGCTCAGAAGGCAGTTTCTTCCCAGCTGGAATGTTTGCTTTTCTGGCCGGTGTAGCTCCAAGTTCCTGAAGTAGTTGGGAGCAAATGATGGGGGCCAGGGGTACCTGCTTCCCATTCTCCTTCAGCACTAGCTGGGCTTCTCTGGTTCAGTTTGCGAGCCATGAATCTTGTAATCTTGAGAATATGCTTCTCAATCCATCCCATTGACAATTACAGTAGTAGACATTCCCTACAGATTTAAGCACATGGTCTTTCTCTATCTTAAATTTACATTTATTTTCCTTCTTTTTTTCATTCTTTTTGTACAGTTTCATGGGTATTTTAGGATGAAACATTTCAAATATTACCTGTCTCCTCCTATGATGACCAGAGAAGTTTGTACATAAAAGAATTGTAATATTGCTAGCTAAAATGTACAGGAAATCCATAATAGCATATCTTCATTAGGTTTTGAACGCAACACAAGGGAAACATAGAAAGATTTTCCCATCAATTATAGATTCAAAGGACAGAGATAAGGATGTACTGTATAGCACACCAAACTCTACTCAATACTCTCTAACAATCTCTATGGGAAAAGAATCTAAAAAGGAGTGGAGATATGTATATGTATAATGATTCACTTTGCTATACAGCAGAAACTAACACAACATTGTAAATCAACTGTATTTCAATAAAAACTTTTAAACTAAGTTAAAATAAATTTAAAAAAACAAAGGAGAGATAAATCAGTAATGACTTCACTTTCACTTTTCACTTTCATGCATTGGAGAAGGAAATGGCAAGCCACTCCAGTGTTCTTGCCTGGAGAATCCCAGGGATGGGGGAGCCTGGTGGGCTGCTGTCTATGGGATCACACAGAGTCAGACACGACTGACGCGACTTAGCAGAAGCAGCAGCAGCATAATGGCTCATGCTTTAGGCAGAGAGACAGTGAAAGCCAGAGGATGCAAAGTATCACAACCTTTCCAGACCTGGGGGTAAGAACATTCTCTGAAGTTGGGAGTATTAACAATTTAGAATGGGTAAAATCAGTCCCCTGCAAAAGTTACTCCTAAGATTACAGTGTTTCCCAATTCTACAGAAATGAGAACAGCTTGTTCATTCAATTGAAACAAGAAAATTGAAGTGTTTCTCAATACCCAAAAAAGAGCCAGTCTGATCCATATACATTCTTAGGATTTGAATATTGTTAATGTCACTCAATGTATAACCAAGGAAAGTGCATATTCTCTTGATGGAGGAAATAAGGAAAAATAGTTCATCTGTCTGGACTCTAAGAAAGGGGGAAGCAGAAAATAGGAATCTGTCGGTGAGTTTTTAGCCCTGCACAAAAGACAGAGCATGTTCTGGATCTAAACCAGGAAGAATTGTTATCAAGCATTGCCATTCTTTTGGCAAGTACATCCTCATACTGGAAAAGGAGATGATCAGAACTGATGACTCTATTACTAAAATCATCTAGAGCCTTTATTCTGAGCCAGTAAGCAAGTTCTCACTTTCCATATGATGCTTTCTCTCAGTTGAGGGAAAAAATCTGGGCAGGAAGAATGTGGCTTTAATGCTGAATAGAAAACAGACCCTAATTCTGGAGTTCAGTGTTAATATCTTGACTCCAGCCACAGTCATTTGATATGGAGAAATGACCCAAGCTGTGAGAAAAATATTCCACATGAATTTTTTTTTTGGCTTGTTTTTCCTATATTCAAATGCCTTCTGTGATCCCCCATTGCCTTCAAACTCAATTCCAAATTTTGAGTATTACTCTCAAGATGCTTCTCATACTTATCCTCCATACTTTATAGTCTGGCCCATCCTGATACCTTCCCAAACATCTACATTCATTCCCTCTTTCCTACCTTTGATCATACTTTCTCTTCCTTGGAATGCCCTCTCTCTTCTTCTCCACTAACCAAAATCTCATTGGTTCCAGGGTAAGTTTAAGTTCACCTTTCTCCATAAAAACTTCTCCAGGTACCTAGACCCACTAGTTCCTGCATTTCAGGTATACTGCCTAGCATTCTGAGGCTTAACTCTTCCTTTCTAGTCTTAAGTTGTCATTGTAGATTCCTACTGACTTCGTTATTATTGCATTCTCTTCTCTGTTACCTAAGCTGAATAAAACTGTTTTACATAGTGTTTAACTATTTGTGTATGTAAAGAATCTGCCTGCAATGCAGAAGACCCAGTTTCGACCCCTGGGAAGACCCTCTAGAGAAGGGAATGGCAACCTACTTCAGTATCCTTGCCTGGAGAATCCTATGGACAGAGGAGCCTGACAGGTTACAGTCCATGGGGTTGCAAAGAGTTGGACATGACTGAGCAACTAACACCACTATACTACTAATCTCTTGAATTCCTAAGGGCAGGGAAATTTCTGAACTCCCTTCTGAACTATCCTTACTGTGCTAATCATAGAGATGCCAACAAATAAGCAACCAAGAGTTTTCTTTAATGAAATGAAATTTAAATCAGTCCACATTGTTAAAATCCAGACCTGGGTGTGATCTACTCTGTGTCTCTTTGCAGGGAAGTGGGTGGTATTCTCCATCTTTCCTGAGGCAGAGTGCATGGCACAGTGCTTAAGAGTATGGGTTCTGGGTTCAGGCAATCCCTGGATTCAAATCTCTGCTTTTTTTTCTCCACATTCTTATGACAAGCCTATTCTCTAAGCCAGGATATTCTCATCTCTAAAATGGGTAGTTCAGAGGGCTTTGATTAAGATTAAATGAGATCATGTCAATGACATGTTTAGCACAGGACCCCACACATGGAAGAACAGTTCCAAGGGATGCTTTTATCTGTGTCATTCCTTGAGAACTCTGGCATAGCTCTAGGATAAGAGAAACTTTATTGTCTAAAATCTGAAGGCTTACTGGGATAAAAGAAAAAAGTAATGAAAGTATCAAAATTAGCCATCAGACCAGGACTATCAGTCCTTGGTAATAAGTGGGAGACAAAGACGCTTTCACTTCACACGTGTGTGGCTGGAAGAGACAGATAAGGGGAGAGACTACTGCTCTAGGAAGGCAGAAAATTCCCTAAGATGTAGCCCAAAGCTCATGGGGACATCCGCCTAGAAGCAGCCAAGTAGGTAGTTGAGGAGACTCCAGATAGTGTCTTCAAATGAAATGGATACTGGTTCCAACCTGTTCAAGTTTCCTCAGCCAAAGGGTGTGTCAAACAGGAAAAACAAGACTCCTTCTGGAAATGGGAAGCGCCGTGCTCACTTACTGGCCCGACCGCTCTAGATGGTCAGAAGCTGTAATCACTGGAGTTGACTTGTCAGGTTCAGAGTCAGCTGGGGAAGCAGAGGAGCAGCAGTGGTGGTAGCTGCCTAGGGCTGGAGTTGGAAACTGCAGCAGACACTGACCACTGGCTGGGTAAAGATCACCTTCACTGCAAGCCTTTAAAATGAAATGGGGTGTGAAGACAAATCAAAGTAAAATTGGGAAGTAGGTGGCTGAGAGCCACACAGAAGCATGATTTAAGGCCCAGTCCTGATTGTCCTTAATGGTATGGCCCCAGAAAACTGTGGTTGTCGATAATTATCCCAGAGTTGGGGAGCACAGGCACAGGACTGGCAGGGTGTGATCCCAGGCCCTCGCTTTTTCCCAGTGCCTCCACGGTTGGTCGTGGTGCCCTCATTTGGATGGCCTCCAAAATGACTCAACTCATTATACTTAATTTGAAAATTATTTCCCAAACTGCTCAAGGGTATCAACTCATAAGTGTTCTAGGGGTAGCCGTTAGGTCTTATCACATGTAGGGGCAAATATTCTCCCTACAGAAGCATACAGTACGTTATTCTTAATGAATTTGGTAACAGACTTAAAACACAATCCGGGGATTAACTTGCTAAAGTGGTTAAACAAAGATTCTTGGTGCCTGAGTGCTTGAATACTAAGGACATTTCAAAGATTCACACGACTCCAGTCAAACCAAAAACCTGGGTGAGGGGGACTGGGCTGCTCTGAATTCTTGGCGGGGCTGTTTCAGCTGTGAGTCTATGTTCAAGTGAGTGAGGACAAGACTCAGGAACTGAAAAGGAAGGTCCCTGCTTTTCATCCTAGAACAAGCATTTCTCTCAGGGCTAAAACCATTCCTTCAGCAGCCAAGCAAAGAAAAGGGGTCCACAGAACACCCAGATATTCTGAAATTTCACAAGCACCTTGGTGTAGTTCTTCAATCTACACTACTCTGGACCCTGGGAGGCCCTTTGGATCTCGTAAACTGTGTCCTTCTCTTATAGGAAATGTTCTTATATTAGTTCCTGGGTAATTTCCACTTCTACTTAAAAAAAAAAAGAAAAAACTCTTACTATTTGAATGTGGATCTCCCAGAGCAATTTTCTCAGGTTCTTATTATTTATCTACTATTTTCCATCACTGTTATTTTCTTTGCTGTTGTTTCACTTACTGGGAGGTTTCTACAACTTTATCTTTTGAATCTTCTCTTTAACACAAATATTTTAAAATTTCAGTTTATCATACCTTCTTTTTCCAAGAGTTCTGAAAGCTTTTTTAAAAATTAATGAGCATTTTATACTGATAATATAAGTTTGTTAGGAATACATAACAATAATAAAATGTGTACGCCTTTAATCACAGAGCTTCAAGATACACCAAAAAAATGGACAGAATTAAGGAGAACATGGTTGTACAATTATATCAAGAGATTTTAGCATCCATCAGTATGCAATTTCGAGAAAAATGAGATAAAACATCTGCATAGACACAAAAGATATGAACAACACTATCAATCACCACCTAATTGACATTTATGAAACACAGCATCAACCAACTGCAGACTATGTATTCTCTTTAAGTGTACAGAGTACCTTCACAAAGATAGGCCATATGCTGGACAATAAAACAGGTTAATATGCTTTTATTTTGTGTATTTTGTGGCCACAGTAGAATTTAAATAAGAAATCAATAACAATATAATATCTAGGAAACCTCAGATACCTAGAAGTTAAACACCCTCCTAAATAATTCATGTGTCAAAGACAAAATCATAAAGGCAATTAGGAAATATTTTGGTGGGAAGAAAATGAATTCAGCTAAAAGAGCTTTTGAATGTATATATTATAAAAGGAGAAAAAGTGTAAAAATCAGAGAAAGTAACAGACAAGGACAGAAATTAGTGGAGTAGAAAACAGATAAAACAGAAAATTATCAATGCTAAAATTTGGTTTTTAAAAAGAGCAACAAAACTGACAAAGCCCAAGCCAGATTGACTGAGAGAAAGAGAATGCAAGTCACTAAAATGATGGTAAAGAGGGGGCTTATCACCACAGATCCTACAGGCATTTAAGGATAAAGAATAATGTGAAAAACTTAATGCCAACAAATTCAACTATTTAGATTAAGTGAAAATTACTGAAAAATATAATTTACCAAAATTGATACAATTAGAAACAGAATATCTGACTGGTCCTTTATCTATATAAAAATTGTATTTCTTACAAAAATCTTCCCTAAAATAAAACTCCAGGTGCAGATTATCTTAGTGGTGAATTCAACAAACATTCATAGAAGAAATAATACCAATCTTACACAAACATCTTCAGAATATAGAGGAGACAACATTGCCCAGCTTATTTTATGAAGCCAGAATAACCCTAACACAAAAAACAGACCCAAAAGTCACAGAAAAAAAATTAAAGACAACTATCTCTCATGTACATAGATAAAATTTCTTAATATTAGCAAATTAAATTCATAAATATTTTAAAAGAATACTACATCATGATCAAGCAGTTTTTATTCCAAAAATCAAGATTGGTTTAACATTTAAAAAATGAATGTAATTTACCATGATTATGATATTAACAAAATAAAGGAGAAAAACAATTTCAATGTATGAAAAAATATGCAAAATTCAATACCTATTGATGACTACAGAAAGAAAAAAGGAAACTCACTACAACCTGGGAGGCAGAGAATATCCTCAAACTGATAAAAATCATCTTAAAAAAATAAATAACTCTACAGCTAACATCATGGTGGTAAAAAACTGAATTGTTGCCCCCTAAGATTTGGGAACAAAGCAAGAATACACACTTCTATTCAGCATTGTACTGGAGGTTCTAGAAATAAGACCAAAACCAAAAAAGGGGAAAAAAAGGTAAAAACTACAAAAAAACAAATAGCACTGTCCTAATTTTCAGATGATATGATGGTTTACATAAGAAATCTATAAAATGCCTGTTAGAATTAATAAGTGAATTTAGCAAAATCACAGGATACAATGTTGACACACAAACTTTTTTATCTACTGATAGCCTATTTGTATATATCATAGCTAATGATTTAAATATAAACTTTCAAAAAATTGAATTTTTAATAGTGCCAAAAAAAATAGGAGTAAATCTAACAAAATATTTCTAAGACCTTTGCACTAATAGCTATAAATCACTGCTGACAACACTTAAAGATGACTCTAATAGAAAGACAAATAATATTCATGGACTGGAGGGTTGAACATGTTTATTATGATAGCAATTATCCCCATATTGATTCAAGGAAATCCCTACCAAAATCCCAGCAAATTATTTGCAGAAATTAACAAATCCATAATCAAAGTATTTTTTTAAAAAGATGAATAAAATTGGAATATTTAGATTACTTAATTTTAAGAATTACTACAAAACTACAATAAGAGTTTTATACTGATGAAAAGATAGACACATAAATCAATAAATGGAATAGAAAATTCAGAAATAAACCTATACATATATGATCAAATAATTCTTGCCAAAAGTGCCAAAATGATTCACAGGGAAAGAAAAATCTTTTCAACAAATACTGCCAGATCAACTGGGTATAGACATAAAAAAAAAAAAAAGAATATCAATTCTCATCTCACACCACACACAAATGCTAACACAAAATACTGGATCACAAACCTAAATGTAAGACCTTAAAGTATAAACATTATCAAAAACACAGGAGAAAACCTTTGTGATCTTGCAACAGGCAAAGGCTTCTTGTAATTACAAAAGAAAGAAATCGATAGATTGAACTCTTTCAAATTTAAAAGTTTCTGCTCTTCAAAAGAAGCAGTTAGATATGCAAATACAAAAAATATTTACAACCGATATAAAAGGTCTGTATCCAAAGTATATAAAAAATTCTTATAACTCAGTGTCAAGACAGTCTACTTTTAAAAGTGAACAAGCATTTCACTAAATATGGCATTCAAATAGCCAGTAAGCACATGGAAAGGTATTCATCATTATTCATCAGGAAAATGAAAATTTAAACTGCGGTGAAGTTTTCCACACCCATTAGAATGACTAAAATTTAAAAGCCTGACAATATCTAGCGGTGGAGGGGATGTAGAGCAACTGGAACTCTCATACACTGTTGACAGAATGTAAAAGTACAACCACTTTGGAAAACAGTTTGAAAACACTTTCCAAACAACCAGCCATTCCACTTTTAGATATTCACCAAAGTGAAATGAAAACAAGTGTCTATGCAAAGCCTTAAACATGTTTGCTGCAACTTTTTTGGTAATTGCTCAGAATTAGAATCAACCCAAAGTCCATCAGCATGTGAATGGGTAAACAAGTTATAGATATCCATATTGGAGAAAATTACCCAGCAATCAAAAGGAACAAACTGTTGATAAATGCAGTGTCATCTATCTAAAATGATCATGCTGGAAGAAAACAGATGAAGAAAGAGTATCTGTGTGACTCCATTTACTTAGAATTCTAGAAAGTGCAACTTACAGTTTCAGTTTAAAAAAGAATCATGGTTACCTGGAGATAAGGGTAGAGAGAAGAACAGAATTACCAAAGAGTCTGAGGAAACTTTTAGGACTGATAGAAATATACATTTTCTTGATTGTCACAACAGTTTCATGTGTGCTACAAATTTCAAAGTCAAACTGTACATTTTAAATATGCAGTTTATTTTCCATAATAATGAAATAAATTTATAATGTGGCAAAAATAAAACCAGAAACAACCATTCTAGTGGGTCAAAAAATTAAAATAGAATTTTTTTCCTTTTTCACCAAATGATAATGTGTTAATTTTCTAAGAATGTTAATTACACTTTTCTTCCTTTTTTCCAACTGTTCCTTATATTGTTTCCATCTTTCAGTTTCTTTTTTTCCTTTTTATTTTGGTTTCTTTTTAAAAATTGTCATTCTTTTAATTTCTGGTGGAATGGTAGCTTTAATTTTGGTTGATTGGAAGCTTTGTGTGTGTAGCAAAAGATGAGCTTAATTACAAGCAGATTTCTTCATTTAATGATCTAGCAGGGATCCAGTGTTTTGTTGGTGGAATCCTAAATTTCAGTTTTTGCAGGCCAGTTCTCCTGGGCTTGCCTCTCTCCCTAGAGAGGAATCCTCTGGCCTCCTGCTTTATGTGTTGACCCTGGCTGCCAGCATTCTGATATCAAGTTGGATGAGGTGGTAAGATCCTTCTGCAGCTCTTCCTTCTTGTTTACAGACTGCACCCCGCCTCCACCTCACTACCACCCCAGGTTGTCTGAAGCTCCCAAGTTCTGAGCCACTCAGATCACACCCCTTGAGGTAGTGTAGGACCCCTGCCTTTGGCTATGATGGGGAAGGTCAGCTGCAGAGGCTAAGGGAGAGGGTAGTTTTTGCTAACCTACTCACAGCTCTATCCCCATCCTTGTCTTCAGAAAAACCTAATTCTCCAGCCTTTCTCCAGCACAAATTAGCTGGCTTTAAACACACATTCTGCTTTCTCTGTTCCAAGCTAGATACCACTTCCTCTTTTTTCTATCTTCCAAAAATGCATCTTCTCTGCGGTTGTTTCTTCTTCTGTTCTCATTGTGCCGGGTTTACACATACTTTATTCCCTCACTGTCATTAAAGTTGAGGTGTGGTTGGAGCAGAGATAAATATTAATAGTATAACTGCTCTCTAATGAAACCTCAAGGAAAAAATGATTTTAAAATTGAAATACAAGAGGTTATTGTGGGCAGTGAATCAATACACCCTCTCCAAAGGCCATCCATGTGTCTAGTGGAGAGCTAGGAGTTAGAAGCCCAAAGCCTGTCTCTGTGCAGCATGCTTACTGGGACTTCTCACTGATACCAATTTAAGACCATTGTTAAGAATTCCTGGCACTGTCAACACTACTTTTGTTTCAATGTTTCCCTAGAGCCTCCCAGAATCTTTCCTGTGGATTCACTCAGGGCGTTTATTTTTATTATTTGGGGAAGGGGTCATATATTTTTAATGTGGAAACAGCAAGGCTTTTAGAGGCAGAAGAAATACTTTCAGTCAGTTGTTGTTGTTAGTCTCTCAGTCATGTCCAACTCTTTGTGACCCCTGGACTGTAGCCCACCAGGCACTTCTATCCATGGGATTCAGGCAAGAATGCTAAAGTGGGTTGCCGTTTCCTTCTTCAGGGTATCTTTCCAACTGAGGGATCAAACCTCAGGTCTCCTGCATTCTTTACCATCTAAGCCACCAAGGAAGCCCAGGGTAGGATTCTTTACTAACCAGCTAACAGAATGGAACTGAGAAAATTCCTATCAGTTCAGTTCAGTCACTTAGTCGTGTCTGACCCCTTGCAACCCTCTGGACTCCACCACACCAGGCTTCCCTGTCCATCACCAACTCCCAGAGCCTGCTCAAACTCATGTCCATTGAGTCGGTAATGCCATCCAACCATCTCATCCTCTGTCATCTCCTTCTCTTCCTGCCTTCAATCTTTCCCAGCATCAGGGTCTTTTCCAATGAGTCAGCTCTTTGCATCAGGTGGCCAAAGTATTGGAGTTTCAGCCTCAGCATCAGTCCTTTCAATGAATATTCAGGACTAATTTCCTTTAGGATTGACTGGTTTGATTTCCTTGCAGTCCAAGGGACTCTCAAGAGTCTTCTCCAACATTACAGTTGGAAAGCACCAGTTCTTCAAGACTCAGCTTTCTTTATAGTCCGACTCTCAGATCTATGACTACTGGAGAAACCATAGATTTGACTAGACAGACCTTTTTCGGCAAAGTAATGTCTCTGCTTTTTAATATGCTGTCTAGGTTGGTCATAGCTTTTCTTCCAAGGAGCAAGTGTCTTTTAATTTCATGGCTGCATTCACCATCTAAAGTGATTTTAGAGCCCAAAATAAAATCTGTCACTGTTTACATTGTTTCCCCATCTATTTCCATGAAGTGATGGGACCAGATGCCATGATCTTAGTTTTCTGAATGTTGAGTTTTAAGCCAACTTTTTCACTCTCCTCTTTCACTTTCATCAAGAGGTTCTTCAGTTCCTCTTCACTTTCTGCCATAAGGGTGGTATCATCTGCATATCTGAGGTTATTGATATATCTCCTGGCATTCTTGATTCCAGCTTGTGCTTCATCCAGCCTAGCACTTCGCATGATGTACTCTGCATATAAGTTAAACAGGGTGACAATATGTAGCCTTGAAGTACTCCTTTTCCTATTTGGAACCAGTCTGTTGTTCCATGTCCAGTTCTAACTATTGCTTCCTGACCTGCATNATTCTTGATTCCAGCTTGTGCTTCATCCAGCCTAGCACTTCGCATGATGTACTCTGCATATAAGTTAAACAGGGTGACAATATGTAGCCTTGAAGTACTCCTTTTCCTATTTGGAACCAGTCTGTTGTTCCATGTCCAGTTCTAACTATTGCTTCCTGACCTGCATACAGATTTCTCAAGAGGCAGGTCAGGTGGTCTGGTATTCCCATCTCTTTCAGAATTTTCCAAAGTTTGTTGTGATCTACACAGTCAACGGCTTTGGGATAGTCAATAAAGCAGAAATAGATGTTTTCCTGGAATTCTCTTGCCTTTTTGATGATCCAACAGGTGTTGACAATTTGATCTCTGGTTTTCTGACTTTTCTAAATCCAGCTTGAACATCTGGAACTTCATGGTTCACATACTGTTGAAGCCTGGCTTGGAGAATTTTGAGCATTACTTTGCTAGTGTGTGAGATGAGTACAATTGTGCAGTAGTTTGAACATTCTTTGGCACTGCCTTTCTTTGGGATTGGAATGAAAACTGACCATTTACAGTCCTGTGGCCACAGCTGAGTTTTCCGAAAGTAGGGAAATCCACTAAACCACTCAGGTATGACCTAAATAAAGTTCCTTGCGATTATACAGTGAAAGTGACAAATAGATTCAAGGGATTAGATCCGATAGAGTGCCTGAAGAACTGTGGAAGGAGGTTTGTGACATTGTACAGGGGGCAGTGATCAAGACCATCCCCAAGAAAAAGAAATGCAGAAAGGCAAAATGGTTTTCTGAGGAGGCCTTACAAATCAATAATAAAAGAAGAGAAGTGAAAGGCAAAGGAGAAAAGGAAAGATATAAGCATCTGAATGCAGAGTTCCAAAGAATAGCAAGGAGAGATAAGAAAGCCTTCTTCAGTGATCAATGAAAAGAAATAGAGGAAAACAATCGAAAGGAAAAGACTAGAGATCTCTTCAAGAAAATTAGAGATACCAAGGGAACATTTCATGCAAAGATGGGCCCAATAAAGCACAGAAATGGTCTGGACCTAACAAAGCAGAAGATATTAAGAAGAGGTGGCAAGAATACACAGAAGAACTGTACAAAAAAGATCTTCATGACCCAGATAACCATGGTGGTGTGATCACTAATCTAGAGCCAGACACCTGGAATGTGAAGTCAAGTGAGCCTTACGAAGCATCACTATGAAGAAAGCTAGTGGAGGTGATGAAATTCCAGTTGAGCTATTTCAAATCCTAAAAGATGATGCTGTGAATGTGCTGCACTCAGTATGCCAGCAAATTTGGAAAACTCAGCAGTGGCCACAGGACTCAAAAAGGTCAGTGTTCATTCCAATCCCTAAGAAAGGCAATGCCAAAGAATGCTCAAACTACTGCACAATTGCACTCATTACTATGGACAGGGCTAGTAGAGGTGATGGAATTCCAGCTGAGCTATTTCAAATCCTAAAAGATGATGCTGGGAAAATTCTGCACTCAATATGCCAGCAAATTTGGAAAATTCATATAGAAAAGAGTAAAATATTCTTGAATACAGTTGATGTGCAGTAGGAAAAGTTGTCCTTTTTTTATTTCCAACTTATCCCAAACCAGGTACTCTTGGAAGCAGTGTGTGCTGAAAAAGACATGGCAAATATTAAATTGTATTTTTATAGCAAACTAGCAAGGCAGGTTAGTACTGTCATGCCACATATTATGAACAAGGAAATGAAGCTACAAAGTGATTAAGTTACTTGCCTAATGTCACTCAGCAAGTCATGGCACAAATGAGACTGGAAATCTTGGCCTCTGGGTTTTCAACTTGTTTCTTCATCAGTCAGCCTTTCTTTCTTTCTTTTTCTTTTTTTTTGGTAAAGAAACTTGACTTATAGGTCAATCTGCAATTCCATTTCCTAAGACGATTACACTGATAAACCAAATGCAGAATGGCCCAAGATGAAACTTTTCTTCATTTATAGGCACATTGTTCTGATGAAGCAATTCAGAAAACACACACACACTGATATCCAGCAGTGATCCTTACCTCTCCATTACCAGGAACCAGGTAGGTGGGGTCACACATTTGATCTCAATGAACAATTGCTGCACATAGGTCCAGAATAAGGGGAAAGCCCCAGCCCAAAGGCCCAAACTCAAGAAGGATCCAGCTCCACCAGAAGCCTGTTCAAGCAGGCACATGCCTAAGAAAATCCTTGCCAAAGGAAGAGTCACTGAGACACATAACCACACCCTCATCATCCTTATCACTCACAAGGGTCCTAATCATATATCAGCTCATCTCCACTCAAGACAACTCCATGAGGCAGATATTATTGATACCATTCCATTTACAGAAGAGAAGACCATTCCATTTACAGAAGAGAAGAGGGCCCCGAGGTTCAGTGATGTCACGTGACTGCTTGGATCACACACTTAAGGGGATGGCGGGGCCAGACCCAAAGCCCAATCATGTGGATCCACATCCCATGTTCAATTGCCTTGTGACCTTCCTTTCCTTCTTTCTTTTCCTCCCTCCCCATCTCCTTCACTGCCTTCCTTCCTCCTCATCCTTTTAACAGAATTTCTTCTTATGAGTTTTATCATCAAAATGGGAACAGCTAACATTTGTTGAGTGCCGTGTTCAGAACAGTGTGTGTTAGTTACCTCACATGGATTTGTTCTTTACTGTTATTATCTCCAATATGTTGTTGGAAAAAGGCACTGGGAGGGAAGTAACTTAAACTAGGTCACCAGCTAGTAAGATGTAGAGTCTAGGATTCAAACCCAGGCAGTCTGACATCGGAGTTGACACTCATTACTACCTTGCTTTATTTTCATGCAAATGGAGCAAAAGCAAAACAGAAACTTGTATTTTTATACTGATCAGCAAACTGATGGTAGGCAGATTTTTAATAAAACACAGTTCTCATCTGTTGGCTATCTCCTCAATATTATGGATAAGCCCTTTCTCTGGGCTAGGTCTAGTTTTCATTTTTTTAAGACAAAATAGCAAAACAAAATAAAAAACAAACAAACAAAAAAACACAGAATCATTTGATAGTTCCTTTTATTTTCCATCCAGTACAGTGCTAAATGCAGGCAGGTATTATACACAATGGCTTCAGGGCTTAACTGTGAGATTCTTCAATATCAAATGTCTAAACAGTTCTGGTCTCTGTTACTGGGGATGTGGACACAAAGGTAGGAGCCTCTGAGCAACAGCTGAACTCTATGGACACAACTGGAAAAAGGTTTCAGAGGTGGAAAATTTTTTGACATCTTTCATTACTTCTGGAAAGAAATAAATGGGAGTAATAGTATCTAATCATAACTCATGTAACCATAACTCCATTGTTTCGATGTACACAATTTCAGTGGTTAAGTAACATGCTATAGTCTAAGGGCAAAAATAAAACAGCAAGCAACGCAATTTCTGGACTGAGAAATTTCTCACAGAAATTCGTTAAATGATACACGCCCCAGTTATTGCAATTGGTGTGCTTTATCTTTCTGGGAAAGGAATTCACAGATCTTGTGTGGCTTAAATACTATGTATGTTCTTAAAATTTGCTAATTCCATTGGTTTCCCATGAGAAAGGGGAAAAAAATCATTATAAAGCATTAGGGAACTTTGGATCAATTAAAGAAAATTTGAACAAGGGGGTTCTACTAGCTTTCATGCAAACTGTATTTGGGAGAGGACTTGTTTTTCCCTTCCAGTGTATCATGAATAAACACTTTTGCTGTTTAAATTTTAAAAATAATGAATTATTAGAGAAAAATGAAAAAGTAACAGACAACATACATATTCCAGTTTTTTAACATAAAATCACTTAATCATATTGCCATTGTTGTTGTTCAGCCACTCAGTTATGTCTGACTCTGTGACTCCATGGACTGCAGCAGGCCAGGTCTCCCTGTCCCTCACCATCTCCCAGAGTTTGCTCAAACTCATGTTCATTGAGGTTTTTAAATAGTTAATTTTCAATTTCTGTACTTACCACAGACCACTAATCAACATCTCCAGAATCTAAATCAGTTGAAAGACTGAACTTTGAATGTTATTGTTTAGTCTGTAATTTGTGTCCAACTCTGGGACACCGTGGACTGCAGCAGGCCAGCTCTTCTGCCCTCCACCATCTCTAGGAGTTTGTTCAAATTTATGTCCATTGGCTTGGTGATGCTATCTAAGCATCTCATCTTCTGATGTCCCCTTCTCCTTCAGTCATCATTATTACCCAGCATCAGGGTCTTTTCCAGTGAGCTTCTTCTACATGCCAGACTAGGTCAGTTTCCCCCATCCAGTCTCTCTCATGATCCACATGTATTTATTTTCTTTGTGGCACTATTATGATTAAGCATCTAAGTAATTAGTAACTTTTAACACTAAGCTCTGTCTCTATTGTTTTCTTCAATGTATGCCAACATTTGTAATAGTTTCTGGCACATAGTAACTGCTCAATAAGTATTAATGCAATGAGTGAACACAGTATATATAAACTAATTCCTATGACTTGGAGAGAGTCTCATGATATAACACTGAGTGAAACAGGGTGTCAAATTCTCCTAACAGAAAGACAAGAGTATTTAAGCAACCTATAGTATTCCTAGGTACCATTTTTTTGTTTAGCATGAACTTGTTTAAATAATGTCACAAAAGCTAAAGATGAGCACTATCTGTCTAAGACTTGTTTGTTTGTTTTTTAAGGAGCCATTAATTGCTTTTTCAAGATATATTTGAAGCAAGGACAAAAGCAAAGAACTTCATTTGGGAATTTGGTGTAGTGATAAAGGAGGGAAGAGAGAAAGCAGAAGTGCCCAGTGACTCTTTCCTTCTGTGCTATTCAACAAGGCAGCCCAGTGTTCAACCCTAAAGAAGGTAAAACAAACAACGCAAAGAGGGAATTTCAGTTTCAGATAGGCCCTTGCCTATTGAGCTAGTGAGAGACAGCCTAGTCACTTCAAGTGGCCTCAAGAATCCAGACCAGTATGAATTGGATTACAGGGCCTCAAGGAATTTCAGAATCACTGACAGTCATCTTTGAGAGATTATGAGAAGCAGAAAAATAATAATGGAAGACTGAGGAGGGTAAGGGATTGTCAGAGAAAGTAATATTTGCTCTTTGCTGCTGTAGAGAATCAAGCAAAACCAATGAATTTCAGTTATAAATAGATATGAGTATCACTGTTAGGAGGGAAGTTATATGTGGAATCTTAAAAAGGTGGCGGGGGAGGGTGTACAAATGAACTTATTTGCAAAACAGAAATAGAGTTACAGATGTAGTAAACAAACATGATTACGGGGTGGGGGTAGAGAGAAGGATAAACTGGGAGACTGGGATTGGGACATACACACTACTATATATAAAAGAGGTAACCAATAAGGACCTACTGTATAGCACAGGGAACTCTACTCAATACTATGGGAAAAGAATCTACAAAACAGTGGATATATGTATAGCTGATTCACTCTGTTGTAGATCAAAAAGTAATACAACATTGTAAATCAACTATACGCCAATTCAAAAAAAATTAGAAAAGGAAAAAAGTAAGGGGGGGAAATATTTAGCCAGTTACAAGCCCCATTCAGTGCTTCCCTACATTGCTTTGTGCACCTCAGATGCTGTGTGACCTGCAGAGATGAGGGAGGGATGATATGTTCATTCGGAAGACCTCTGCCATCCCTGCCATAGGGAGCTCTTTCATTGTCTCTGGCAGCCAGAGCTGCACAGTCACAGCCATGGTTTCAGAATCAGGGAGCTTGAGTGTTTCAGTAACACACCTCTTCATTTCCATCACCAACTCTCTATGTAACTAAAACAGTTGCAGACATCTCAAGAAAAAGGCTAAGAGTACATCATGGCTTGTGAATCAAAGTCCATACCAGGGGATGGCTACTCTGGGTACAGCTGAACACTGTGTGACTTATCTTTTGCTAACCCAACCCCAGGCCAAGCCAAAAAAAAAAAAAAATCAGTATGCAGACTAGAACACAGTTCAGATTCCCTTTCAATTCTGTTTTCATATTGTTTATCTTCTAGTTTTCCTAATTATAAATAATCAATCATCGAAATGGTTTTGGAATTGCATCACTAATGGTTTGGGAAATGGTTTGGAAAAATACCACAAGATATTGTGGTATTGACTGGGTTTATAAGACCGGGGAGCACCTTGCCCCTAACTTCAAAGGATTGTCCATTAAAAACACACTAAAAAAAATTTGTTTTAACCTTAGAGATACCAGGCAGTTTAGACTAAAGATACCAAAAGTATGAAGATAAGATACATAATCTCAGAACCTTCCATGGAAGCTGTGAAAATGCTATCAGGATCATCTCCAGAAAATGCAATTTACTGTGGAAGTCTAATCAGTCTTTTGGCGAACATTTCCCTAGACAGATAAGAGATTAGAGTGGGGGAGAGGGGATGGGAAAAGGGCCATCTAAGGAAGGAAAGGCACTGAGTTACTGGTATGGATCTCTCATATCATACCAACACAACTCTCTTTCACTCTTCAAAAATTATTAAGAATTACAACATAGAAAGCAGTATAGGTCAAAGATTGAACAGCTGAATTTTGGAAACAAAGGAATCAAGTTATTCATATAGACCGCAAGTCTCCTTTTTACCCACTTTATCTGGCCCACATTCCAAGGCACCTTAGAAAGGTTAGTAAACAAACAATCATGTCAGAACCCAAGCAGATGTCAGAACAAGCCCAGACCAAACATTCAAGGTCGTCTTCAGCTACATGAGTCCATGATTTACAAAATATTCATGACTTCATCCATTTGTTCCACATTAATAAACATCTGTTCTATGTTAAAACATTCAAGCTTTTTATAAACCAGCCATTTTGCCTTATCAAACACTCCCATAAGGGATACTGTTTTACCCATTGACTAGGGCCTTCATCTGATTATGGTGAGAAGCTACAGTACAACCTGCCCAATTCCTAATAACTGGGTCCTACTGTATGACCAGGGCATTTTATAAAGCACAATCTAGTTGTGATATTTAATAATGATGGATGTTCAAGAAGCCCATTTGTAAGGTGGAGAATGGAGAACTTTTTTTTTTTTTAATTCTTTGCCGTATCATTAGCTTCAAATGGAAAATAGGAGGTTCCCAAAGTGCTTTAATAAATGTAGCACAAAGAAAGGAACTGAAGTAACAGGGACTTTTAGTTGTCAAATTAGTCTGGTTTGGCAACCATAGCACCCGCTCTTTCATCATGTTTCTTCCTAATCATCACATGCTTGAAGATTCAGAGCCTTTTTAAAAATTGCTTCTGTAGGTTTTCAATTATTACTGCAGTAAAAACTCTTAAGTATGGTACCATCACTTGTCTATTTGTGAAGGTTCCAAAGGGGTTTAGCTGGTTCATTTTTGTAGTTTTGGCAAGCAACTGTTATTATAAAATGGAGGAACATTATATATAGTTGGAATGCTTCTTTTCACTATAGGGAGAGGAGACTGCAGAACTATAGTCCAGAGAAATGAAGTGACTTGCCTCAGATCACACAGCTAGAGGCAGAGTGGGGCCCAGAAAGCCAGCTCTCCAGACCCCACGTCCACACTGTTTCCACTTCTACTGTATTTCTAGTGTTTTGTACAGCTTCATTCATTATGTGTCTGTATATATATGTACATATACATGTATGTGAAAGTGAAAGTCACTCAGTCGTATCTGACTCTTTGCAACCCCATGGACTATACAGTCTATGGAATTCTCCAGGTCAGAACACTGGAGTGGGTAGCCATTCCCTTCTCCAGGGAATCTTTCCAACCCAGGGATTGAACCACAGTCTCCTGCATTGCAGGCAGATTCTTTACCAGCTGAGCTATATAGTTTATATCAAATACCTTATAATTGAGGCATGTTGATGCTTTAGTTCAGACAGACTTTACCTAACAAATTGGAATTTGTGAAGCTTTCTGTACATTTGTATCTGAATTAATAAGCCCTCTGGAAATGGACTTCCTATGATAAAGGCAGTCAGCCACTGGTTGTGCTGCTCCCTAGAGTGGAACAGAAGGCATAATGGAATCCCCTTTGGCAGACAGAGCCCCTCCTGTCCAGGAAATGAGGTCCTGCCTCAAGTCCTCAGCAGCAAGATAGGTGAGATTAGCAGAGGCCCAGCAGAGCCAAAGAGAGCAGGATGAGCTGGAATTCCAGAATTCAATGAGAACTGTGAACAGACTACAATAGTGCAGAGAGGAAGCAGAGGGAAGAGAAAGGAGGTGGAAGACAAAGGAAGGACCTGATGGGGAGGGAATGAAGGAGCAGGTGCCCTGGGGCAGAGTCAGAAGTGAAATAAAGAAGGAAGACAGGACAGACTGGCTGGATCAAGGCAAGCCAGAGGTCAGAGGGTCAGGCAGCCTGGAACACAGCGCATCACTCCAAGAGCCTGGGGAATCAGGAGGCGGAAGGTCTATGACTGAAGTCAGGGGCTATGTCAGCCTTGCTCATCTCATGCCCCATGTCCAACTCACACAGCAGGTCTTTGAAGTTGGTGGGAGGGTGAAAGGGATGCAGGGAGTTCAGGAACCAAAGCCAGAGAGTCTGGTTGTTTAGGGGCTATGATCAATCAAAGGGGCTTCCCGGATGCTGCTAGTGGTAAAGAACCCGTCTGCCAGTGCAGGAGATATAAGAGACGCAGGTTTGATCCCCTGGAGAAGGGCATGGCAACCCACTCCAATATTCTTGCCTGGAGAATCCCATAGATAGTGGAGACTGTCGCAAAGAATTGGACACAACTGATGCATCTTAGCACAGCACACAGCATATGATCAATCTAGAGTTCTGGGTAACAGCAAAAATGGCATGAAAGTGAGTCAAGACCCTTGGGAAACAGCACACACTTCTCCCCAAAGTTAGAGAAGTGGGAGGCGAGTTCACGGCCAAAGGCAGGGAGGAGACAACAGAATAGGAAGAGAGGATGGAGGAGGTGGAGGGAGAGTCAAGAATAATTTTTATTTTTACTAATTATCTGTGGAAGCCTCTTTTTTCAACTATGTCGCAAAACACTGATAGACACTTTTGATTAAAAATATATATATACACGTTGTTGCTAAGTACTTCATGTTGGTAGTAGCATTATTTCACTTCAGCCTGGCCTCAAACCCTATCTAGAAAAGCCTTGTACAGTCTATAAATATTCTCAAAGGATGATGAATTAGGTAAAAATAAACACCTGCCCAGAGGGGCACCCCCCTCTACCCTTGCCTCCCCAAATCGAAAACTTCCAACTTTTGTTATGGAACTGCTTCCCTCCTTGGATCCTTAGCTCACGGATCTACAGGTACAGCCTGACTACTGCACCAGCCTGTTTCTTGCTCTTCTAGAAAGTGACAGGTCAATCAGGCTCAAGAAGCCGAAGACTTCTCCTCAATTTTGACCCCTAACTTTCCTCCTGATGATGAGGCCTCTGCAGATCCTTTTTTGCAACGACCTGACTCAGAAAAGCCCAACATTAGGATAGATAGCTCAGATCCCTCTACCTCTGCTTTACATCCTTCCCCACCTCTTCCCTCCCCCAACCAGCATTCCCAGACCTTTGCTTTTCCTTTAACATCCTCAAATCCTGGGAATCTTTAACGCTGAGCTTGCCAGTTCCTGAAGCAGTTCCCTGCCCAGTGTTTGCTGCTCCTGGACCCCAGCCTAAGTCACCTGACCCTACTTAAAGGCATTAAATGAATCACCTGAGATCATATAGGTGCACAGAGGCAAAAACCAATGATGGTACAGTGTTATGCACAAGTTAGCATTAAGCATACAAGTTGATAAACATGTATCTGAGAAAATTAATACTGGCCTACAAACATAAGAACTTTCAAAATTTAGAAAATATAGTATAAAAGATGAAGGAGATTATGGGTTTTAAAAACTCAGCTCAGGATACCACTACAGTGACTAGAGCATTCACATATAGTTACTGAAAGATGCCTCAAAAAGGTACTTCTTTAAGAATCTATAAAAGGAGCTACAACAGTATTTCTCAAGCTGTGTTCTATGGAATACCAATATTCCTGGGATGTGAATTACTGCTCCTGAGATGTGAATCTCTCTGCCTTGACAAAGCACTTCCATGATCAGGTTAACCAGGAGGCAGAGTCCATCTCCTCCAATAGTATAAAAGATGAAGGAGATTATGGGTTTTAAAAACTCAGCTCAGGATACCACCACAGTGACTAGAGCATTCACATATAGTTACTGAAAGATGCCTCAAAAAGGTACTTCTTTAAGAATCTATAAAAGGAGCTACAACAGTATTTCTCAAGCTGTGTTCTATGGAATACCAATATTCCTGGGATGTGAATTACTGCTCCTGAGATGTGAATCTCTCTGCCTTGACAAAGCACTTCCATGATCAGGTTAACCAGGAGGCAGAGTCCATCTCCTCCTTGGTAGTCTCAATGCACTTAAGCATATTTCAAGTTGTAAGAAGTTGTACAGCAAATAAGCCCATTATGTTTGATTTATACGAATCTTTCCTAAACTTACCTGACCACTACTCTCTTTTACTAGAGAAAACAGTTTGAGAAATTCTGAACCAGATTTAGTTAACCAGTTTAATTAATCCTTGACTTTTTAATTCAGATCTCTGCCTTGACAAAGCACTTCCATGATCAGGTTAACCAGGAGGCAGAGTCCATCTCCTCCTTGGTAGTCTCAATGCACTTAAGCATATTTCAAGTTGTAAGAAGTTGTACAGCAAATAAGCCCATTATGTTTGATTTATACGAATCTTTCCTAAACTTACCTGACCACTACTCTCTTTTACTAGAGAAAACAGTTTGAGAAATTCTGAACCAGATTTAGTTAACCAGTTTAATTAATCCTTGACTTTTTAATTCAGTTATTAGCTAGAATAAAGCAGGCCACTGGCTTTACATGGTTAACTAGCTGGTCATAAACCTTGTGTCATTAGAGATTCTGTGATGTGTCTGATATATGCCCTACACTGAAATGCATCTTTATTCAATGCTTTTTTTAAAAAAAATTTTGAGTAGCATTAAAATATATACATTACCAGGTATAAAATAGATAGCTAGTGGGAAGCTTCTGTATAACACAGGGAGCTCAGCCTCACACTCTGTGATGACCTAGAGGGGTGGGATCCGGTGGGGTAGGAGGAAAGCTCAAGAGGGAGGGGATATAAGTATACTTATGGCTGATTCACATTGTTGTGTGGCAGAAACCAACACAGCATTGTAAAGCAGTTGTCCTCCTATTTAAAATTTTCTAGGATTTGACAAAAGGGAGCATAATCACATCACTTGAAAATGCCTTCCTTTGAAGTCTTTCAGTCACAGCTTCAGCAGACTCTGGATTTCAGAGGGGAGGCTCTAACTGCTCAAGAAGAAAGCATATACAAAAGCATACCTTTCTGGGGAGTCAGGCCATCACAGGCCCATCACATCTGTGTGCTGGAACAAGCTCCAGAGGTTAGTCAACTGATGTCACCTTCTTATGAATTTGGTGAGTACCTTCAGGAGGGTTGGCAGCTGCCAAGACCACAAACTCCACACTGGTGGAGCTGGATTAGGACCAAGATTTTTTGGTGCCTCTGCCAGAAGATTTTCCTGTCCTGGAATTATCTGCTTTTCTCAGAAAGGAAGAGTCCAGTCTTTGTCATCTGAAAACCACATTGGAAAGACAAGAAGGAAACAGGCCAAAATGTGAACACTACTCCACATAGAGGGGATATTTTGGTCTTTGTCCTATTTTTCTTCATTGACCAAAATGTCTACAAAGGGCACATATTCCTTTTATAGCAAACAAACAAAAAGAAAAAAGCAAAAAAAATTGTTTTACTATTTAAAAAGAAAACAAAAAAAGCAGCTGTGGAAGGTAAATTCATATGCTGAAAAGCATCATCTTAGTCATTGATCAGAATAAGCAGAACTAATGAAATGCCATGGCATTTCCCAGTGCTGGCTGTGAGCAAGGATGACTCACTGGGGCAGCTTGGAGACCACCCTGCTGGCTGCTGGCGGGGCATCGGCCCCACTGATCCACTTCAGGCTGCAATGGCTTCACCCACAGACTAGCCGGGAGCAGAGCATTGCTTGACTGCCTTCCGTAATTTCCTCTCAAAGCGTGTGTCTCAATATTGGATTTGAGTGATTCCTCAATGATTTCTAAATTGAACCTAACTGAATACACAAGTTTAAATGGAAAGAGATTTTTTATTGCCTTTCTGTACTTATGCACTAGCCTCCCACCTAGAAAAACTTCTCTTCAGTCTGATTATGTCTGAAAACAATAGTTTTAGAGGTTTAATCCCTATTTTAGAGTCCAAGAAGGTAGTAAATTGTTTATATAAGGTGTGTCTGTGTGCATGAGTGTGTGCTTCTGTGTGTGTGTATAGTGTGTGTGTGTGTGTGTGTGTTTGTGTGTGTGTGTATGTTGGCGAGGGGTGTCTTTGTGGTGTGTGTGGAGGTGGTGTGACTGCATGTGTGTGTATTTTATTAGATCTAAGATCACATCACATGCAGTTTTGTATTCACCTTTCTCATTTAATATAGACTATCATTAAAACTCTTCATGAGCACAATTTTAATGGCAACTCAGTATTTCATAGTATGCTTATGTCCTCACTTACTAGCCATCCCCCAGTGGCAGGCGTTGAGATTGTTTCCAGTTTTATGAATAATGCTCCCAATAATACACCTGCTTTGTCCTTGTCTGGATTTATGATTGTTTCATTTAGATTGATTTTTTTTGAAGTGAATTTAATAGGTCAAAGAGTATGATTACTTTATTTTTTCCTCTTTTTTATTTTTTAAATTATGAATATATGATTACACACTTATAGGAGACTTGGAAAATGCAGAACAAAGTTACGTGTAATTCCACTAAACATTACAATTACTTTTTAAGTAGAAATAAATTAAGATTTTTAGTTGGAGTTTTAGTATCACTCTCTCACAAATTAATAGAGTGAATAGACAGAGAAGTAGAAGGATACAATAGGTTCGAAAAGCACTGTGAACGAATTCAACATAATTAAGGTTTATACAATTTTCACACACCAGTAGGATATAAATTTTATTTAAGTTCCATAGACTATAAACTGGGAGACGCTAGAATGTATCCAGGAACATAAGACCGGGTGCAAAAATTTCATGGTCTAAAGGTATTGAAATCATACAGAGTCTGTTGTCTTATCACTGTGGAATTATGTTAGAAATCAATATCAAAATATATTTGAAAATAGCCTGCACATTTTCAAGTGCAGTGTGACACTTACCAGGAGAGATCTTTGACTTAGCCATTGAAGGCCTCAGTAAAGTTGGAAGACTGAAAAACCAGAGCGTGACTGCAGAGAAGAAAGATTTCTCATTTAAAGGAGAAATCAATATCAAACTGAGAAATTAGTCTCAAAGATATTTAACAGTTCCATATGTGTGTGATCACTTTAAAGGTATGTGATACCTAAGTTGAAAGATACATAATGCTGGCCAAATTATTTCCCAGTTAGCATGTGTAAGCTATTTTATATGGAATGGATAAACAATAAGATCCTACTGTATAGCCCAGTACCCTGTATAGAGCGTGATGGAAAAGAATAAAAAAATGAATGCATGTGTGTGTGTATATTGGAGAAGGCAATGGCACTCACTCCAGTACTCTTGCCTGGAAAATCCCATGGATGGAGGAGCCTGGTAGGCTGCAGTCCATGGGGTCACTAAGAGTCGGACACGACTGAGCGACTTCACTTTCACTTTTCACTTTCATGCATTGGAGAAGGAGATGGCAGCCCACTCCAGTGTTCTTGCCTGGAGAATCCCAGGGACGGGGGAGCCTGGTGGGCTGCCATCTATGGGGTCGCACAGAGTCGGACATGACTGAAGCAACTTAGCAGCAGCAGCAGCAGCAGTGTGTATAACTGAATCACTCTGCTGTATAGCAGAAATTAATACTACATTGCAAATCAACTACACTTCAATAGAAAAAAATCAAACACTAAAATAAATAAAATTTTCCAGAGTGAATTTCTATGCAGTCAGCAGTGGGAGGAGGGGCCAGGACTCTTACCCGCTTCAAGCATCATGTGCTGATGTGGCTGATGTGAGAAGCAAAAAACCATGGTGTTTATTTGCCTTTCTTTGATTGCCAGTGAAGTTAAACGTTTTTATCTGTATATTAACTTTTAGTTCAGTTCAGTTCAGTTGCTCAGTTGTGTCTGACTCTTTGGGACCCCATGGACTGCAGCCCACCAGGCTCTTCTGTCCATGAGATTTTCCAGGCAAGGATACTGGAGTGGGTTGCCATTTCCTTCTCCAAGGGATCTTCCCAATCCAGGGATCGAACCCAGGTGTCCTGCACTCTAGGCAGATTCTTTACCGACTGAGCTACAAGGGAAGTCCTGACAGTTTATAAGGCATCTTTATATATGAAGGCTATCGATCGTTCTCTATAATAGTTTTGAAAGTATTTTCCTAATTAGTTGCCTCCTTTTATTAATATTTTTTGATGCTTGCGTGCATGTGTGCTAAGTTGCTTCAGTCGTGTCTGACTTGTTGCGACGCTATGCACTGTGGATTGCCAGGCTTCTCTGTCCTTGGGGATTCTCCAGGCAAGAATACTGGAATGAGTTGCCTTGTGCTCCTCCAGGGGATCTTCCCAACCCAGGAATCGAACCTGTGTCTCTTACATCTTGTGCCTTGGCAGGCGGGTTCTTTACCACTAGCGCTACTTGGGAAGACCTTTTGATGTTTAGGTGTGTTTAATTTGCTAATTTTTATTTATAATGTTAATTCACTCTAAGTGTATAATCTTAAGTATGTATCATTAGTATGTAAAAAAATTTACTAATTTTAATTTTTAAGAAGTCAATTTTATCTTTTATGGATATGTGACTTCTGTCACAGTTTTAAAAAGTCTTTCCCTACAGAAAGGAAATAATATGCTTAACTTTTTTTTTTTATAACTCCTCTAATGGAATCTTTCAACTTTGTGAGTTACTTGGAATTAATTTTGGAGTATATCTTTCTAACTTGAGTTCCTCCTGTAAATAATCAGTTGACTCAGCAGCTGTTGGAATCAGCCATTGAATCCACCACAGAGTTTTGTCGTCACTTCATTATGTATTCCTGTTTTGTATATCTTAGAGTCTGTTCCTATGATATTTTTGTTTTACTAATCTGCTTCTGATTTAGCCTAAAATTGTATTTAAAAATTATTTTTTTGAAATATAGTTGATTTGCAGTATTGTGTTAATTTCTGCTGTAAAGTGAGTCAGTTATTCATATGTGCACATTTCCCCTGTTCTTTTCCGTTATGAGTTATCCCAGGATATGGAGTATAGTGCGCTGTGCTGTATATACAGTGGGACCTTGTCTCTCCATTCTCTGTGTAACAGTTTGCATCTGCTAACCCCAGCCTCCCGCTCCGTCCCTCCCTTCCTCACCCTCCCGCCAGGCAAACACAGTCTGTTCTGTCTGTGCGTCTGTTTCTGTTTTGTAGGTAAGTTCATTTGTGCCATAGTTTAGATTCTTCATGAAGTGATGTCTTATGGTATTTGTTTTTGTCTGACTTACTTGACTTGGTGTGATCATCTCTAGTTCCATACATGTTGCTGCAAATGGTGTTACTTTGTTCGTTTTTATGACTGAGTAATAGTCCCTTGTATATGTGTACATACCAAGATTTTCCTGGTGGCTCAGATGGTAAAGCATCTACCTGCAATGCAGGAGACCCGGGTTCGATTCCTGGGTCGGGAAGATCTCCTGGAGAAGGAAATGGCAATCCACTCCAGCACTCTTGCCTGGAGAATCCCATGGACGGAGGAGCCTGATAGGCTACAGTCCATGGGGTTGCAAAGAGTTGGACATGACTGAGCAGCTTCACTTTACCCACCACATCTTTACCCATTCATCTGTTGATGGGCATTTAGGTTGCTTCCATGTCCTGGGTACTGTGATTAACGCAGCTATGAACGTATAGGTGCATGTACCTTTTTGAATTATAGTTTTGTCGAGATATATACCCAGGAGTGGGATTGCACAATCATATGGCAACTCTATGTTTGGTCTAAAATTATGCTTTTAATTATTGTAGATCTATAGTATGTGTGTTTCAGAGAAGGCAATGGCACCCCACTCCAGTACTCTTGCCTGGAAAATCCCATGGACAGAGGAGCCTGGTAGGCTGCAGTCCATGGGGTCGCTAAGAGTCAGTCACGACTGAGTGACTTCCCTTTCACTTTTCACTTTCATGCATTGGAGAAGGAAATGGCAACCCACTCCAGTGTTCTTGCCTGGAGAATCCCAGGGACGGCGGAGCCTGGTGGGCTGCCGTCTGTGGGGTCGCACAGAGTCAGACACGATTGAAGTGACTTAGCAGCAGCAGCATAGTATGTTTTATTATTTGAGAGGTTGTATTTCTCCATCTTACAGTTATTTTTCAGAACTTACTTATTTTAACCTTTTAGCTTTAAAAATATGTCAAAGATCATTCTGCCAAAATCTTTATTCTCTATCTCCCTTGACCTCTCTACTCCCACCCTCAAGCCAAAACAGACAAAATGAAAACCAAAAGGAGACACAGACAGCTCTGGGATGTGTAATTGCAATTGCGTAGAACCAGGAAAATGCTTTTAGGCAGAACTGAGCTCATTTAGTGCCTATCTGGAAAGGCGCTTTTCTTTTGAACAAAAGCTTCTTAGTTTTCTGTGTTTTGCTTAATCTACAATTTGGTCCTGTCAGAGGTAGTTATCCTGCATCTCTGTTTAAGCACCAAAGATGGTCTGAGGCTGTGACTACAGCCTGATAATGGCCAATGGTGGCCAAAGGCTGCCCACCCACGGCTCTCAAGATGGCATAGTTTTTACACTTTGATAAGCTTGTAAAAACCAAGCAAAGAAGGGTATATATGACAGAGACCCTTTGTGGCCTGCAAAGCCCAACATATTTACTGTTTAGCGCTTTACAGATGAAGTTTGATGAAGGCATCTGCAGCGAAGTCCTGGCTCACAGACAGCCCTGCGGGAGGCTTTTCTTTGCTTGCTTCAGGCCTTTAAGGTGCTCTTATGTAAGGAGAGGGGTGAACGACTACAGGTTTGGTTTTGTTCTTCCTTTGTTTTCTCCCTACATTTCAAAATGTTTTCCTATGCTTTGTTTTTTATTTTTAAACTTTTAATTTTATATTGGAGTGTAATTGATTAACAGTGTTGTGGTAGTACCAGGTGGAGACTCAGCCATACATATCCATGCGTCTGTTCTCCCACCAACTCCCTTCCCATCCAGTCTGCTACATATATATACATAGTTCTGTTCAGTAGAACCAACTGTGCTATATGGTAGGACCTTGTTGGTTATCCATTTAAAATACAACAGTGTGTGCTTGTCGGTCCCAAACGCCCCAGCTATCCCTTCCCCGAGTCCTTCCCTTCTGGCAACTGTAAGTTGTAAGGTTTGTGAGTCTGTTTCTGTTTTGCAAATAAGTTCGTAGGTAGTACCTCTTTTTAGATTCTCATATAAGGGGTCCAGGCTTCCTTGATGGCCCAATGGCAAAGAATCCGCCTGCCGATGCAGGAGGCGCGATTTTGATCCCTGGGTCGGGAAGATTCCCTGGAGAAGGAACTTGCAACCCACTCGAGTATTCTTGCCTGGGAAATCCTATGGACAGAGGAGCCTGGTGGGCTGCAGTCCACGGGGTCGCAAAGAATCCGGCATGACTTAGCGACTAAACTGCACCAACACAAAAGGGATGTCATCCAGTATTTCTCCTTCCCTGTCTGACTTACTTCACTCAGGATGACAACCTCCAGATCCATCCATGTTGCTGCAAATGGCATCACTTCACTCTTTTTGATGACTGAGTGCTATTCCATCGTATGTATGTCCCTCATCCTCTTTCTCCATTCTTCTGTGGGTGGACATTTAGGTTGCTTCCATTTGTTGTCTTGGCTATGGTAGACGGTGCTGCAGTGAACACAGAGTGTTTTCATATACTTTACACTTTAAAAAGTGCCTTGGGACTTCCCTGGTGGTCCAGTGGTTAGGACTCCAGTGCCGAAGACATGGGTTCAATCCTTGGTTGGGGAACTAAGATCCCACATGCCATGTGCTATGGGTAAAAAATGAAAAGAAAACTTTTTTTTAAAAAGTGCCTTGAGTGTTGCGAATTCTTTTTTAAAGTACTTCTTTTGGAAGGCTCACATCTGCTCATAAGAACATCCAATTTTTATACCCTGTGTCCCGAAGCAGGGCTATTGAGGTTAGCCGCTGCCCACACAGGAGTGTCTGCGGGGCCCCAGGCAGACTCCCAAGTCTGCCCCACGCTCCAAACCCCAGCAGCAGTGCTGTGTCATAGACCTCTTCTTAACTAGAGTAGGGCCTTTCATTAACCTGATGTGATCTGATTTATTTATCCAATTAACTTCTGTTTACAACTGACCCTCTATCTCCATGGGCTCAGCATCTGAGAGTTCAGTCACTGCAGATTGTAAATATTTGAGACAGGAACATCCAAGGAATTTCCAGAAAGCGAAACTGAATTTGCTGTGTGCCAGCAACTATTTACATAGTATTTACATCAAACTTACAGCTATTTACATAGTAATTACATTGTATTAGATATGAGAAGTAGAATTGGAATATCTGGACATATTTTAAAGCAAAGGAGAATGTGCATAGGTTATAAGCAAATACTGAAGCAGTTTACATAAGGGACTTGAGCAAACCTGGATCCCAGAACTGATCCCCTGCAGATACTGAAGGAGGACATCACTGGAGACAGCTCAGACTGCCCTGGGCATGGACTGGTGTGTAGCCACCCCGGGCACGGCACTGGTTCAGGTGGGTGTGTAGCCCTGCGGAGGCTGTGGGAATCCTAAAGGAGCCTGAAGACTTTACAGGGTCTTAAGGATGAGAGATGGTTGGCAGGAGACAGACAGGATCTGCAGGTCACTGTCAGCGGGACACGGGTAGATTCCATGTCCCAAGAGACCTGGAAACCCCGAGGAAAGAAAGGCAAGACAGCAAAATAATACCAGTTCTGCCTGGTGTTCCAGAAGTTTCCATCGTTGCTGAAGAAAGGCTGGAGAGGACCAGTGAGACCATGTTTCGTGCCTGAGCAGCCTGAGCCTCATAGCTGGGACCAAGTGTAGAGCTTGTCTCCTGTGTCTTGGAAAACGTGTTCATTCAAGCATCGAGTCCAGCCTTTTGGATAATCCGAAGGGAAAAACAACCAAAATTTAAGTCTTAAGCCCCTAAGTGTACTTTTTGAAATATAGAAGGTGTTTGCTAGATGTTTCATAATCATTTTTCCCCCCTCCAAATGTAGCATTGTTCAAGAGGAGTATAATGCCCTGCTGAATTTGGTTAATAGAATTTGCAGCAGGCAAGTCAGGCATAGACCAGATTTCATGGAAAAATTTCTAAAGCAAGGTTGTTGGGAATTCAAATTAGATTTGAGTGTGGCTGATCACTCCTGGAAAATGTGGTCGTGCCTCACTAAATTAGAATTAAAAAATTCTATCGAGATCTGCCTGCAGTTAACAGTGTTGTTTGCTGTGCTGTGGGGGACCAATTTTGAGTTTTGATCCTAAGTATATGCATTTTCCAGATGTAATCATTTTTCCCAAGTTAGTGAAAACATGACTGTATCTGAAGCTCAGAGCTCGCTCTTTGAGAACACGTCCACCAGCAATTGGGTGTTCAGTCAGGAATGCTCAACCCTGTCCCTGGTGTAATTTTCAAGTTAATTCCTTGTAGTCTCACTTTACTAAAATGTTTCCTATCTTTTCTAATAATGCATTAACTGATTCATCAGGTCTTTAAATCTTTAGGAAATACTCTTTACCAGAAGCTTATGATAAAAATTTCATTTTACTATCACAAGTCTCAAAATAATGCTCTTTTGTATATGAATGAAGCTGTTGTTTTTATCATGCGATGCTGCATGACTTTAAGTTGTGTGTAAAGAACATAACTGATTTTGTTTTAATTGTAATTTGTTAACTTCTGTACATATCATTAAAATAAATTTGAAGTTGGAAAAACACACCCAAAACTCCAAAGAGTCTTTGGAAGAGTTCCCTCTCCAGAAAAGTATAGTTTTAAGAATCGAGGAGAAAAAAAAAGATTAAAATATTGGGAGATTTATCGGGATCTATCCATTCAGCTCACATTTTTCATAAAATGACCTGCATATCTGGCAGGTGCCGTTGGATGTGCTGCGAGATGGCGATGTGATAAGTTGTTCACCACAGCACCCTTGATGGCAGTCAGAGCTCTGTCCTTGTAGGCCAGGCGCGTTGACGTTTAGTGCCCTCATCAGCAGGAAGGAGAGCTCGGTGAGTCTCATGTAGGGGAATGGACGAGCCAAGACCTTGGAAGTGTCCTCGGTGGCCTCCCTGACCCCTCAGATCCTTGCCAGGGCAGGAATTCACTCCTCTGCAGGTCACTAGGACATATACTAGAAGAGTTGTGCATAATATAATCAAAGAGTTGTACATGTATGTAATCATGAAGACTTGCACCTAAACTCCCTCAGAAAGGGGTTTCTAGACAGTCTTTACAGATGTGCGTGTTTCTGGGGGTATATTCAACTCCCAGCAGAGTGCCTGGCATGTGGTACTCTGCAAACATTTGTAGAGAGAATAAGCGGACTATGGAATAGGTGTCTTGAGACTGAATCTTGGGTCTCCCTTTTCACCCGGGCAGGTCTATAGATGGGGGCCGTCATTTGTTCACTGGTGACCGTGCAAGGCGTCGTGTTAAGAACTTCCTCTGCCATTTCATTTGATCGTCACAAGAAGGGGCCCGAGGAAGGCTTGAGCTGTGATCTGTTAGGTGGAACGGTGTTAGGTGACTGGTCTCAGCCCAGGGCTGGGTACAGAGAGGGCGCACAGCGCTGTGTGTGCACGGACTCCTCGCTGTCCACACCTGGACGCCACAAGCCTGCCTCTGCTCACACTTCATTTGTCAGACCTGGTCATGTGGCGCCGTCCAGGTGCAGGGGGTGGAGAAGTGTGCCTTCTGTGTGCTGGGAAGAGGGGGAAAGCTGGAGACTGGTATCATGAAGGGGGCTCCTGGGGTACCGTTGTACGGATGGTAAAACAGAGTGCAGAGAGTAGGGGTTACTGGTCCTTGGGCACATCCCTGGAATGTGGCAGAACAAGGCCTGGGACTTCGAATTGTTTGTCTCCAAAGCCCATACTCTTAACCACCAATGCAATACCTCCTTTCTTAGGGAGATGGATTTTCTTCTTCAGAAAACTTGACCTTAATGAGGGGCTGAATAATAAAAGTACTGGACTGGGGACTGGGTGCCTGGTTTCTGGGACTGATTCTCTCACCGATCCTCTTTGCCACTTGTCCGGGTGACTTCCTCCCTTGGGAATAACAGTTGCTATGGCGATGGCAAAGTGCTGCGCGTTTGCCTCTGGAGAGGTGTGAGCCTCTGATGCTGTTGTTGCTGACACTGCCGCGTGCACTGCCCTTGTGTAGACTTTGCACATGCAACAGCGTCATGATTCCTACAAAGAAACAAGGAAGCTTTTTCAATAATCTTGGTACATTTGGTTGTTTCCATTGTATGAAAATATCTTATATCTACAAAGTAAATTTAAATGTTTCAGAGATTTCATGAGACTGAAATGATTCCAAGTTGCAACTAAAGTTATAAACTGGCAGCTTTTATTCCCCCCTCCTCCTGTTTTTTCATTGTATCAATTTTTGAAAAACTATTCTTTTTAAAGAATTGTTTCATTGCAGTACAATTGTTTTATAGTGTTGTGTGAATTTCTGCTGTACAGCAAAGTGACTGGGTTATTGTGCAGTCGCTCAGTCATGTCTGGCTCTTTGTGACCCCAGGGACTGCAGCACGCCAGGCTTTCCTGTCCTTCACCATCTTGCAGAGTTTGCTCAAACTCATGTGCATTGAGTCAGTGATGCCATCCAACCACCTCGTCCTCTGTCGCCTCCTCCTCAGTTACACGTGTATGTCTGGGGGTTTAGTCGCTGAGTCGTGTCTGACTCTTGGAACCCCATGGACTGTGGCCCGCCAGGTTCCTCTGTCCGTGGAATTCTCCAGGAAAGAATACTTGAAGTAGGTTGCTGTTTTCCTTCTCCAGGGGATCTTCCCGACCCAGGAATAGAACCCAGGTCTCCTGCACTGCAGGCAGATTCTTTACTGACTCATCTGTGAGTGGAATATACGTGTATGTGTATATATCACACACACATATATATTCTTTTTCATATTCTTTTCCATTATGGTTTGTCCCAGGATACTGAATATAGTTCCCTCTGCTGTACAGTAAGACCTTATTGTTTCAAGAACTATTCTTTTAAAAGTGAATGTTCCAAAAAACACTTGTAGTAAAACAAATGGATATGTCCCTATAAATCCAGGAAGCTGTAATACTTTGCCATCTGTCGATGGTGAATGGAGGGGGTCAGAGCAGTTGTGTGTTGTCTATGGCCTAATTAGGAAAAGCAGCCCTATTCCTTTGTGGGTGGGAAGGAGAAGGAAACTTTCTGTGTGCATATCAAGTGTTAAATCACTGACTTGCTTCCTGTTTCCCACAGTTGGTGTGACTGTGGTTTTCAGCACTTGCTTGCATCTTGGGGAACCCTGAGCTCATTGTTTCATATAGACATAAATATCTCTCCCCTTGATCCCACACACCCCATCCCAGCTCATACTGGAACGTGGAGCCCCCAGGGACCCCAGTTGTAGGTCACCTCCCTTCAGATGGGACATCATAGATTTTTACAGTCCTCTAACTTCTTCCTGGCAGTGGCTAAAACTGCAGTGAATAATCAGATTAGAAAAGAAAAAGCTTTCTGTGGAAATTTGGGAGCAGAATTTCCATTAATTAAAAAAAAATACTCGGCATATTTTTCTCAGAGCCCTTCATATAGACATGTTTGGCCTTCATTGTTTAAATATAACCCTGCTAACCCAGGGGCAAGTTATCTGTGCCCCCTCCTCTCCCGTTTGGACATAATGCCTGTGATTGTTGATTGTTCTGGTTGCATCATTTGAAAATGAGATTTCAGTTTGGTAGAATATTTCCATTACAGGGTAACGGGCCTTTTTAATTTTGTACTTTTATAAGGGCTAGGAAAACATTTACATTTGCTCCCGGTTTTCCCTTTGCAGAGTCCCTGAATAGACAAGGCAGATTCATTAGAGAATACATCATGAAGTGTTACATCTCTTTATTGGTGAGTCATGAAAGTTCAGGAAAAGAGCACAAAAGTAGGCATTTATAGGATGAAACAAGCCTTTGTCAAATTATGTATGTGGTGGTTTTAGCTGACCTTGGAAGTTATGTAACGCTCTGTATGTGCTTTCATACCCCAAAGTGGTCTATAAGAGTGATGCTGATACATCAGCTTTACAAAATCCCTATGTGGCCGCCCAGCTCAGCTCCTTCCCTGCATCTCTCAGCCAGGGGAGAGAGATCACTGTACCCACCCCCACATTCCTGTTCTTCTCTGTCCACTTACATAATCACTTCTTGCAGAGATCTCCTTAGACTGTTTAAATTCCAGGTGCATCAGTCTTTTGTGCATTTAGATTTCATTCAATCATAATACATTTCAAGTACCCCTTTCCCTTTTATTCTTCTTTTTTTTTCTTCTATTATGCCTTTCAGTTCCTCCAGTTTCTTCACTTTGGGATAACTTTTTTTTTTTTTGGCCATGTGGCATGTGGGATCTTAGTTCCCTGAACAGGGATCAGGTATTAAACCCATGCCCGTTGCACTGGAATCACAGAGTCTTAACCACTGGACTGGAGGAAAGTCCCTAGGAATAGCATTATTGATACTTCTGAGGGTCATCAGTAATCAGAGCAGTGAGCCCTGGGAGAGCACAGATCTTACAGGGTGGAGAGAAGAAGGGTAGGTCTGGGATCAGGTTGAGCTCAGAGACAAGTGGGCATCCTTGGGGCGTGGCTGCCATGCCGGGCAAGTCACGTCATTTGTCCCCTGCAGGTCCTCCTTGTCTTTCGTTTCTGTTCCGCAGTCTCAGTAGATAGCATTGAGACCGAGCCTGGCCCAGGTGGACCGCCCTTAGGAACTGACAGTGGAGCTGAGGCTTGAAGGGTAGGGTGGGCCCAGCGATGCTGAGAGGTGGGGAGGGAATTTCAGGCACACAGAACGGTTTAGCACGTTAGACACGAGAAACTAGAGATAACTCTTTCTCAGTGCGTGCTCTCAAGGTACTGACAGTTTAGGCTGGTTGTCACGCCGGTAAGCTTGATTCACTGCCACTTCCTGCCTTTGTGAAACTGATCCTTCCTGTAACCCCCAGCCTCCTGCTGCTGTTAAAACTAGGTGTGTCTTCAACTTGAGCTTGGGCTCCAGATTACCTTAAAGGACCTGTGGAACTGATGCCTTGGGCCAGCCTCAGCTAATGTCTGCAAGAGACACCAATCTGGTATGTTTGTTAACAAATAACCACCAAAAAAAAAAAAAGGGGTCAAGTTGAAGCTGAATCTTGCTTCTGTACCCCTACACTAAATTAAATTTAAGACAGAGTTTTGGGTGAAGTAGAAAAGACCCTGATGCTGGGAAAGATTGAAGGTGGGAGGAGAAGGGGACGACAGAGGATGAGATGGTTGGATGGCGTCACTGACTTGATCAATGGACATGAATTTAAGCAAGCTTGGGAGTTGGTGATGAACAGGGAGGCCTGGCATGCTGCAGTCCATGGGGTCGCAAAGAGTTGGACACGACTTAGCGACTGAACTGAACTGAAGAAAAGAATAGTTTTATTGCTATGCCAGGCAAAGAGGGGACACAGTGGGCTAATGTCTTCAAAGCTATGTGTTCCAGTGTGGAGGGGCTAATGAGGAGTTTCATAGCAATGGTTCAGAAAGGGCGTGGTCAGCTCCTGGGCGTTCTTCTGATGGGTTGGTGGAGAGGTAAGTGGGAGTCAGCATCATCAACCTTCTGCTTCTAACTGGTCTGGAGTCTGTGTGCTGGTGGGCAGTACCCTACTCTCACCTGGAGGGGCTTTCTATATCTGCAAAACAGCTCACAGATACTCTTGTGTGTATTGATGGGGAACCAAGACCCTGCCCCAAGGCTGCGCTATTGTTTCTCTTAACTGTTTCTTTCTCCCTGGTTTTGTGCTTGAATCTGACCAGCTGGAGCTCAGGGAAGGTCATGGAGGCTGAATGAAGGTTATTTCCTATAATCAAAGAAATGAAGGGCACAGAAAAGCTTTGTGCCTGGGACCCACAGGACCCTACTCAGGGTCAGTGTCAATGCAGACTGGATGTTCATCCAGTGGGCGTGTTTCTTAGGCTGTGGTTTCTGTCAGATGCAAATGATATTCAGATGTCAGCCCCGCAACAGGAGTTGACAAGCTGATTCCTAGTTATTTGCTCTCCATTTTATTATCTTTTAAAAACTTTAGCCTCCGTTTTACAATTTAGCTCAGCCCTGAAGGGAAGCTGCTGACTATATGTGCCGCGTTAGACTTAATTTGCATGGAATATTATTAACGGAGTCTGTAGGCTTATTTCTCCATGTATGCATGTGACCACATAACCATTCTGCTAACATTAAGTTTTAAATGTTTTCATTTAAAATATCAGCCTTTGAGGGGAATATCCGAGACCTAGCCGAAGAGAAAATTAGGCTATGACATTATCATACAAAAAAGAGAGCATTATCATAAAATGAAAGAAAAATAGTAAAATAAAAATCTTGCCAACTGCATATGGTAAATAAAAAAGAATTATTGCAGCTATTACTAAATATTAAAATCACCAACTCTTAACTTGCAAGAATTAAGATTTTTCATGGAAAAGAATAAGATGATTTGGTTGCATATGAACTCAGGAAGAGAGCCTTTAAGGCAGAACCATTTCCTTAAGACATTTTAATGAAAACAGATGATGAAATGTAAGTCATTGCTTTCTTTAATGAATGATACATCTGAAACCATTGTCTCAAGGACTCTGATTTGCCTATGAAAGTATCCATATCCAAGTGGTATAAAATGATGCATTAAGTAATCAAGGTAAAAAAACTTCTTAAAACCTCTGAGAGGAAGTACTCTTGTGCTATTCTTCTCGAATAGAGAATTAGGATGTTAGAGATCTTTCTCAGGTTGAGGGAAGCACTGTTGGCTGTGGGTATCTGGAACCTGTGAGCCTCAATTATTGTGAACACTGATTTTTGCCAGACGGGCTGTGTTGTGCAGGTGTATTAAAAAAAGCAAACCAGTGTGTCTTTATGGACCTGTCAATACTTTGCAGATTCAAAACAGCATAGAACATAAAAAAAGTCAGCCGTTCTCTATAAAGTGGCCCCAATACCAAGCAAAAGTGGTGCTTCTTTCAGAGGTATTTTCTCTGGGGTTCTGGTGTGTCTTATACATCCTTCCTGGGAATAATATACGAAATTTGGGAAATTGTGTGAGAAGCCTTCTAAACTGGTTGAAAGAACAGGGGAGTGAAAAGACGAGGAGTAAAGTGGAGAGATGCTGGCTGCCTCAGAGCTGCTCACTTCTGCCCATCCCATATTTGTTTTTATTTGTTTGACTGCACCGGGCCTTCGTTGTGGCATGCGGGTTCTTTAGTTGGGACATGCAGGATATTCTTCCCTAACCAGGCATCGAACCTGGGCCCCCTGCGCTGGGAGTGTGGAGTCTTAGCCACTGGACCACCAGGGAAGTCCCCTTTCTGCCCATCCTTTAATAAGCGACTCCAGTAAGTCAAGGACATGGAGCTGATCTCAGAGGTGATGGGGGCAGTGGGGAAGCGGCTGTTCACCTGGTGCTCTGGACAAGGCTTCGGCTCCAGGGAGGCGGGCAGAGAGGCAGCCTGGTTCCTCGCAGGCCCTTAAGTCGTAACGTGCCGTGCCTTTGTGCGGGCATCACTAACGGGGAGGAGGCTCAGACAAGTGCTCAGGCCCAGGCGTCCTGGGGGGAGGATGAGGGACCTCCTTCTCCCTCCGCTCCTCCTGTTCCGCTTTGCCCTGAGAGCCGACCCCCGGGAACAGGGCTGTGCCATGAAACATAGAGTAAACAGGCCTTATTTGCTACTGAAAGCAGAGGAGCACAGCAACTTAACTGACACACAATTATTTAGACATCAGTTATTAGCGCAGCTGATGGCTTCCCTGTTGGCTCAATTGGTAAAGAATCCGCCTGCAATGCAGCAGACAGGGGTTTAATCCCTGAGTTGGGAAGATCCCCTGGAGAAGGAAATGGCAACCCACTCCAGTGTTCTTGTCTGGGAAATCCCATGGACAGAGGAGCCTAGTGAGCTACAGTCCATGGGTCGCAAGGGTTGGAGATGACTTAGCGACTAAACTACCCCACCACCAGAGCAGCTGAGGACTTCCAGGGAGGGAGTTCTGACCCAGCTGATGTCTGACTACTGCTACAGAATTTGAGGTGTTTTCACCATTTCATTAACTTGTGTTCTCACTTGTGTATGACAATGGTTTTAGTCAACTCAGGCTCCCATACAAAACACCATGGCCTGGGAGGCTTCAACAGCAAACGTTTATGTTCTTGCAGTTCTGGTGGCTGGGGGTCCACATGCCAGCACGTGAGTTTCCAGCAAGGACGCTCTTCCTGGCTTGTACTTCTGCCTTCCTGCTGTGTCTTCACATTGGTGGGTGAGGGAGAGACAGGACAGACAGACACACACACACAGACGCACACTCACACTTTAGGCTTTCTGGCGTCCCTTCCTACAAAGGCAATAATCCCACATTCGGATTCTACCCTCATGACCTCCTAACCCTAAGGAGGCCCTTCCAAAGGCCTCATCTCCAAATACCATTACACTGGGGTTAGGGGGTCAGTGTATTAATTTTGGGCGAACACAATTCAACTTTTTAGTCAAAGCTACTTTATATGTATAAAAGTAATATATTTTTAAGAATAATGAATATGACATGAGATAGCCTCTGTGTATTTTAATTTTAAGGTAAAATGAGTTTCCCAGTTTATTTTGGGTTTATTAAATATCAAAGAAACAAAAAACAGACTCACACATCCCTGGAGGGCACCCCCCCTCGCCCCCACGAATTCTGATCACAGACCTTTATCTGGGTGGTGTTACTGGAGGCCGTTTTCTTGCCAAAGCGTGGGACCAGGAGCAGGGCCCTGGAGGTGGGCCTGGACAGGATCTGACCCTTGGGGACTGCTCATTGTAGCAAGACTTACCCAGAGGAGCTTTGAATACTGTGAAAGTTTATCCAGACAGCAGGGTTTGAACCATTATCTGACTCCCAAATCCATTTTTAACAAGGTGTGTGTGCTAGTTTCCTTTTTAAAAAGAGTTTTTAAAATGTTTATTATTTTAAAAATTTATTTAGCTGCATTGGGTCTTAGCTACGGCCTGTGGGATCTAGTTCCCCGATCAGAGATCGAACCTGGGCCCCTGTGCATTGGGAACAGAGTCTCAGCCGCTGGACCCCAGGGAGTCCCCAGCTGTCTTTTTTCTGTTGATGGCTAATTTTATTTTTATTTCCCCCCAGCTTTATTGAGATGTAATTGACATACAACATTGTGAATGTTTAAGGTGTATAACATTTGATTTGATGTATTTATATATGGCAAAATGATTGCTACCATAGTGTTAGCAACTATGTATTAGCAACATCTCTGTCTTGTTACATAATTGCTATTTCTTCTTTGTGGTGAGACTGTTAAATATCTATTCTTTTTGCAGGGTTCAAACATATGACACAGTATTACCTGTAATCATCAAGCTGTGCCTTAGATGCCAGAACTTGTTAATCTTATGATCTTAGGTTCATCACATCTTATTTATCCATTCATCTGTTAATGGATACTTGGACTGTTTTCATATCTTAGGTATTATGAGTAATATTGCAAGGAATATGGGATTGCAGGTAGCTCTATAAGGTCTTGATTGTTAACTCCTTTGGATAAATACCTAGAAGTAGGATTGCTGGATCATATGGTAATTCTGATTTTACATTTTTGAGGAATTGCCAGAGTGGCTTTCATAATGGCTCTACCAACTTGCATTCCCACCGGTGGTGCGTGAGGGTTCCCTTTTCTCTACATCCTCCCAACATTTGTTCTTTGTGTTCTTTTCGATGACAGCCATTCTCCCTGGTCTGAGCTAATAACTCACTGTAGCTTCAGTTTGCAGTACCCTGATGATTGGTGAATTCCAAGCACCTTTCCATGTAATTATTGGCCATTTGGATGTCTTATTTGGAAAATAAATTCTTCTACTGACTTTTAAATTGGATTGTTTGTTTTTTGCTGTTGAGTTGTATGAGTTCTTTATATATTTTGGATATTAAGCACTTATCAGATAAAAGAAAAGTGAAAGTGAAGTCGTTCAGTCATGTTCGACTCTTTGGGACCCCATGGACTGTAGCCTACCAGGCTCCTCTGTCCATAGAATTTTCCAGGCAAGAGTACTGGAGTGGGTTCCATTTCCTTTTCCAGAGGATCTTCCCAACCCAAGGATCGAACCCAGGTCTCCTGCATTGCAGGCAGATGCTTTACTGTCTGAGCCACCAGGGAAGCCTCTTATCAGATATATGATTTGCAAATATTTTCTCCCATACAGTAGGTTGCTTTATCATTTTGTTGATATGCAGAAGCTTTTTAGTTTGATATGGTCCTGCCTTTTTTTTTTTTTAATTTGGCTTCAGGGCATGTGGGATCTCAATTCCCCAACCAGGGATTGAACCCATGCATTGGAAGATCAAAGTCCTAACCATTGGACCACTGGACAAGTCTCTATTTCCCACTTACTTGTTTTTGCTTTATTGCTTGCACTTTTGGCGACACGTTCAGGAAATCACTGCCAAGACCAATCCCAAGGGGCTTTTCCTTCTGTGTTTTCTTCTAGAAGTTTTATATCTTAATAGCTTGTGTCTCATGGTATAAGATTTATATTTTGTATCTTGTAGTTTTATATCTTAAATTTAAGTCTCTAATCCATTCCAAGTTCATTTTTGGGAGTGGTGCACATTCTTCCACTTGTTATTCAGGTTTCCCAATACCATGTATTGAAGAGACCATATATACATAGATTTATTTCTGGGCTGTCAGCTCTTTTCCGTTGGTCTCTGTGTCTGTTTTTATGCCAGTACCATACTGTGTTGATTACTACAGCTTTGTAGTACAGTTTGAAATCAGAAAGTGTGGCGCTTCCAACTTTGTTTTACTTTGCCATAATTGCTATGACCATTTGGAGGTCTTTTGTGCCTCCGTACAGATTTTAGGGTAGTTTTTATATTTCCATGAAAAATATTATTGGAATTTTGATAGGAATTGCTTTGAATCTGTAGCTGGTTTTGGGTAATAGGAATATTTTAACAATATTAATTCTTCCAATCTATGAACATGGGCTATCTTTCCACTTGTTTGTATCTTTTTCAGTTGCTTTCATCAAAGTCTTATAGTTTTCAATGTACAGATCTTTTACCTCTTTGGATAAGTTTATTACTAAGTATTTTATTGTTTTTGATACTGTTGTCAATGGGCTTGTTTTCTTTATTTCTTTTTCAGGTGTTTTATTGTTAGTATATAAAATCACAACTGTTCCTATATTTTGATTTTGTAACCTGCAATTTTACTAATTTAGCTGATTACTTCTAGCAATTTCTTCACGGAGTTGTTAGGATTTTTAAAATATAAAATCATGTTATCTGCAAACAAAGACACTTCTCCTTCTTGCTTTCATTTCTTTTTCTTATGTGATTGCTCTGGCTAGGACTTCCAGTACTGGATTGAATAGGAGTGGCGTCAATGGACACCCTTTTCTTGTTTCTGTTGTTATAGGAAAGCTTTCACCATTGAGTATAATGCTGGCTGGGGGTTTATCGTAGACGGCCTTTATGTATGTTCTTTCTATATCCAGTTTGTTAGAGGAGTTTTACCATGAAAGCATGTTATATTTTTGTCAAATGCTTTTTTCTCCATCTATTGAGATGAGTCTATAATTTTTATCTTTCATTCTGTTAATGTGGTGTATCACATTGGCTTTCTTGTTTATCCTGAACCATCCTTGTATCCCAGTAAATAAATCCCACCTGATCATGGTGTGTATTAGTTTTGGAAGAATGCCACAAAAAAAATGACCACAAGCTGGGTGGCTTAAAACAACAGAAATGCATTGTCTCAAAAATCTGGATGTCAGACATCTGAAATCTGTGCCTCTGAAAGCATGGGCAGGACCATACTCCCTCTGAAGACTGTAGGGGACAGTTCCTTCTTTTTCCTGGCCCTGGCCATGGGGCCGTTAATTCTTGGCCTTTCTGGGCTTGCAGTTGCGACTCCCACTCTCTCTAACATCTGTCTCATCATCGTGTTCTCTCCCTGTGTCTTCACATCATCTTAAAAGGACTCCAGCCGTATTGGATTAGGGACCTCCCTATCCCATTGACCAGTTGATTCCAATGAGATGGCCTCATCGCATCTGAAAAGACCCTGGTTCCAAACAAGTCACACTCTGAGGTTCTGGGCATATCTTCTGTTGTTGTTGGCGTGTGTGTGTGCTTACTTTGTTGTTGAGAGGGACACAATTCAACCTGTAACTGTAGGCTAGAAAATTTTCCATCTTTGGTGTGGATGAGAGTACTGTGTTTATCAAGCTGTGGGTGAAAACGGAAAGCAGCGAATTACCAAAATCGTCCAGTTATTTGTACTACATTAAACATCTGTACCTCTTGTCCTGGAGGCTTCCCAATGTGATTAGTGAGGGTGTGTGGTTGACTTGGCAAAGACACCTTTAATTCAACATGATAATCAGTATCCTCTGAGGCAAAAGTCCCTCTCTGGAAATTTAAAAATAAGTTAGAGGAGAGGGGGTGACAGAAGATGAGATGGTTGGATGGCATCACTGACTCAATGGACATGAGTTTGAGCAAGCTCCAGGAGTTGGTGATGGACAGGGAAGCCCGACGTGCTGCAGTCCATGGGGTCGCAAAGATTCGGACACGACTTAGTGACTTAACAACGACAAGCCTCCAAATTCCTCTTAAAAAAGCTTTCAGCAGAGTGCGTAGTCACTCTGGTTGGGTTGACAGCAAAATAATGGGGAGAGTTTTCTTAGCATTACCAAAGTGTGGGTGTTTCAGCGTTTTGCTTTGAAGGATCTTACACTCGAGGAAGTTGCTTTATGAAATATGGGGATGGCCCGCCTCAATTCTCGTAGGTAGCCAGAGGTCAAACACAGAAGTATTTGAATGTATCCTTGAAAATGTATCCTCAAGAATGCAAAGAAAAGGTATTCCAAATGTTAGGTTTATTCCTGGCAAATTCTTTTTTGATGCTTCTCTTAAATGTTTTGCCATTTGGTTTGGAAAAGTGTTCAGGCATCTTTGCCACCTCATTATGGACTGTTTCCAAGGCTTTTGAGGAGCTGCCATAAACAGCAGATCCAGAGCTGAGGATAAAGCCCTTGTTTCATATGGGTTATATCATGCCTGCTAAGAACGGGAGTATTAAATGGGCTGTTAAAAAATTTAAGATACCTTGCCAATAATTTTTCAAGGTAGATGTGTTATATGACTTTTGATTATGTTAAGTTTCATATAGCAAGTTCACATCGATGCAAAAAAGAAAATGAAAACTAGTGACTTCTTTCAAGAATTATTTGCACTTTATTGCCTGGATCTTTGTTGAGTTAATGAACATCAAAACCATTGTATCAACATGCAGGTGTGAATGCTTTGACATAAATATACTAAGAGAATGTCTTTATGAAAATTCAAGCCATAGCAGGTGTAATAATATACAGTGAAACCTTTCTTCCCATTATTCTGGTGCTCTAGTTTCCATAAAAAGTGCTAGAGAACATCTGGACAAGCTATAGAAGGAGAAAGCCAGCCCTCCCTCCCCTCCCCACTGTTCAAGTGTTAGTGACTTAGAAATGGGATGAAGTGCACAGTGTTTAAACCTGAGAACGTTGTCAAAGCAAATCCAGGAATGTCAGCGAAAATGCCTATACGTGGCCAGTAGTTACTAGAAGACAGTATTTTTTAAATCTCTCAACTTCAGGTGTCCAACTGCCTTTGAAGGTTTGTATTTTAGCATATTAGTGATGATGGGATGAATTTTGATTTGTTTTCTTCAAGCTCAGTGTGTTTCAGGTTCCAAATCATATATCAGCCTTGCCTTCAGCAATAGGAATAAGTTGTTTTAAAGATTAATTTTTGTCTCTCAACAGAGCCTACTTTTGTGATTGGAATTTCTGAGAATGACCATTCAGAGCTGATTGCTTGCAGTTTATTATGCAGTTTATCAGAAGTTGCTTTTTACTTTAGGGAGTTGAACAATGTACTTAAAATATATATATATATATATACACACTTGGGTTAAAGTGACACTAAGATATCACTCCGGAGGCGGCAATGGCACCCCACTCCAGTCCTCTTGCCTGGCAAATCCCATGGACGGAGGAGCCTGGTGGGCTGCAGTCCATGGGGTCACTAAGAGTTGGACACGACTGAGTGACTTCACTTTCACTTTTCACTTTCCTGCATTGGAGAAGGAAATGGCACCCCACTCCAGTGTTCTTGCCTGGAGAATCCCGGGGACGGGCGAGCCTGGTGGGCTGCCGTCTCTGGGGTCGCACAGAGTCGGACACGACTGAAGCGACTCAGCAGCAGCAGCAGCAGCAGCAAGACATCACTGCAGACGACTGGAATGGATGAATCTGAGACACTGGCGACGCCAAGTGCCGGCGAGGGCAGTGGGACAGCAGGATCTCTCGTTCGTCGCTGGTGGGGGTGCAGAATGGCACAGCTGCTTTGGAAGACAGTCTGCAGTTTCTACAAAGCTGAGCATATTTTCACCACACGATCCAGCCATCATGCTCCTATGTATTCTTCTAATCAGTTGAAAGTAGGTCCATGTGGAACCCTGAACGCAGACATTTGCAGTATAGCACTTTTTTCATAGTGGCCCCAAATGGGAACAAACCCCAAATTCCTTCAGCAGTAAATGGATAAACAATGGTACGTCCGGGAGAAGGAAGTGGCAACCCACTCCAGTATTCTTGCCTAGAGAATCCTGTGGACAGAGGAGCCTGGCGGGCTACTGTCCATAAGGTCGCACAGAATCAGACACGACTGAAGCGGCTTAGCAGCAGCAGCAGGATACACCCATACCATGGAATATGACTCAGTGATGAAGCCGATGGGCACACTCATTCTTATCCATGTGCCATAGCCTGGTGCTTATGTCACAGTGTGAACTTCAGTTAGTGATAATGGACCAAGAGTATCAGTGATAACAAATGCATCACACTAGTACAAGTTGTAAACATGAGTGTGTGGGAGTTTGGGGGAGTTTGTACTTTCCGATCTATTCTGCAAACCTAAAACTATTCTTAAGAAAGTGAAAGAGTCAGTTGTGTCTCACTCTTTGCAACCCCATGAACTGTAGCCCACCAGCCTCCTCTGTCCATGAAATTCTCCAGGCAAGAATACCAGAGTGGATAGCCATCCCTCCTCCAGGGGGGTCTTCCCGATCCAGGTATTGAACCTGGGTCTCTTACACTGCAGACAAATTCTTTACCATCTGAGCTAACAGGGAAGCCCTGCTCTTAAAAAAAAATCTTTCGAGTCATGAAAAGACATGGCGAAAACGTAAACGCACGTGGCTAAATGGAAGAAGCCAGTCTGAAAAAGCTGCGTACGGTGTGATTCCAGCTTTATGACATTCAGCAAAAAGTAACATTCTAGAGGCAGTAAAAAGAGTGATGTGGGATGTCCCTGGTGCGGCAGTGAATTGCACTCTACCCACCAGAGTGGGGGACACATTCGATCGGATTCGATCCCTGGTCCGGGAAGATCCCACAAGCTGCAGAGCATCTAAGCCCATGTGCCACGGCTATTGAGCCCGAGCTCTAGGGCCTGAGAGCTGGGCCACTGAAGCCTGTGTGCCCCGGAGTCCCTGCTCACAACCAGAGAAGCCACTGCAAGGAGAAGCCCGAGCACCACACCTCGAGAAAGACCACGCAGAGTAACACAGACCCAGTGCAGGCAAAAATAAACAAATAAAAAAGACCTGCGGTTGAACAGGCAGAGCGCACGGGACTCTTAGTGACGCTATTCTGCGTGACCTTGTGATGGTGGGGACTTGTCTGCATTTGTCAGAAACGATAGGCTGTGTCACCAAGAGAGAACCTTAATGAAAAGTGTATTAATGCCTTACTGACCGGAGGATTTTTTGCAGTAACTGACCCCTGTGGCTGGCAATTTGTTATGTAAGCGAAAATTGAAATATTTCTAGTCAATAACATTCGGGTGGCAAAAGATGTATCAATACGTCTCTGGTCAATAATGTATAATTAAGTATCTGTATTAGTTCATCAGTTGTAACGAACGTTCTGCAGGAATGAAAGATGTGAGTGATAGGGGAAACTCCCATGGGGTGATTGGGAGTTCCTGGAGACTGTACTTTCAGCTCAGTTTCTCTGTACACTTAAAACTTCTCCAAATGTTCACCTATTAATTAAAAAAAATTAGCCAAAGGTGAAAGGAAATTCAAATTTCAGTCTCCATAAATGAAATTCTGTGGGGCACACACCAGGGGCACTTTCGTGGGTGCCTCTTCCGGCATGGTAACCGCAGCTGCTTCACTGTCCACACGGCCAGATGGGAGGAGTCCTCCAGGGGCCTTTGCTCTGTGCTGAGCACTGGTTGCTTTGAAATCTTCAGAGAGTTCCCTCCCCGCCTGTCCTGGAGTCGCTTCCCAGCCACCTACCCAAGTGGGCAGCCCAGGTTCTCATCTGTTGAACGAGGGTCATTGTTCTTCCCCTTTCTCTTAAGTTTTTTCTAATTCGACTCATCACATCCACAGGGAGGTTGTTGAGAGAGTGATAATCAGAAACGTGGGTTAACTTGCGGGATGAATGAGGTCCCACAAAAACAGCAGGGTAGAGACAGAGGAGGTGGAGCTGATGTCAAACCAGGTTAGCCGCTCTGCAATGGATGGAGGTTTTTGCAAGGAATGTCATTGATTAAAAAAAAAAAAAAAGCCAGCAGGCAGAGGACTAGTCAAGCCCTTACATCTTTGAACTTAGCAGAGTGTGTCGTGTAGTGGGAAGGCTGGGCTTGAAGGCAGGAGAGCGTGGACTGGAACTTCCCCTGTCCACCCTGGCAGCCAAGGGACTTAGCTTGGAGCTCAGCCGGTCTGCAGCTCAGTTTCTTTGTCTGTAAAATGGGCCAGCTGATACGGTCAGATAACACACTGCACGCCCTCCCCAGGGCCTGTGCAGCCCTGGAGGGCGGGGAGAGGGGCTAGCCACACAGGTTTAATTTTGAGTCGAATGAACTGCCAGTTTCATTCTTTCTTTCGATTCCTCTGACTGCTACTCCTTTGACAAAGCTCCTTCCCTCTCTCTGGGTCCTCCTCAGGCTTTAGAAACACATGGATCAAAAGGGACCACGTGTCCTCCTAGGGACATGTACAGAGTGGCCAGGAATGACCACTCCCTGGCCTTTTCTGTGCTGGTCATGGTTCTCTCTTTTGTGTCCTTTTTTCTTCCATATTATTAACTCCTGTTCTGACATTTTCTTTGACTTGCTGTTTTTTTTTTTTTTTTTTTAATACTACTTATTGGGTAAGACACTGGGGCTGGCATCCTGGGTTTACCAACTGCATCTGTGCCCAAATTGCTTCGCTTTTCTGAAACTCAGTTTCCTCCTCTGTAAAATGTGATGAACACAGAGTCTACTGTAAAGATTTAAGTATTCAATATGTGGATAAACATAAAGTTCTCAGAACAGTACAGCTACCTGGCGAGTACTCAACAAATGATCAGCTGTTTTAATTTTTAAAGTATGTTCAGTTATTTATTTGCCTGTGTTGGACCTTAGTTGCAGCACGCGGGATCTTGGGTCTTCATTGCAGCCTGTGGGATCTTTACTTGCAGCGTGCCAACTCTTTGCTGTGATCTGACTGGGATTGAACCCAGGTCCCTGCACGGGGAGCGTGGAGTCTTAGCCACTGAACCACCAGGGAAGTTCTGATGATATCAGCGATCTTTAAACTTTTTTTCTTTGAAATCATTTAGACTCACAAGAAGTTGAAGAAACAGTGTAGAAAATTCTCCTGAAACCATTGCAGCTTCATGTAGTGATGGGATCTTCCATAGTGACAATGCTTCATGAAACCCAGGAAACTGCCCTTGGTACAACAGTATTAAGCACAGACCTTACTTGGATTTCACTCTTTTTCATGCTGTCTTTTGTGTGTGTGTGTGTGTGTGTGTGTGTGCGCGCGCGCGCAGTTCTGTGACATTTCAGGACACACCTTCATGCGACCACCACCCTAGCAGGATGCAGGATTGTCCTGTTCGCACAAAGGCTGTCCCATCACAGTCACCGCTTCCTGGACACCGTGGACCTGTTCTCCATCACTTGTGGAGAACGTTGTGCAAAGGGAATCACACCTTTGGAGATCACGCTTCCAGTCAGTGTAATGACCTTGAGACCCATCCAGGTTGTTCGTGGGACAGTGGTCCTTGCCTTTTCACTGCTAAGCAGTGGCCCCGAGTTCGTTCATCCATGGATTGTTTGAAAGACGTTTGGGTTGTCGTCAGTTCTTTGGCTATTACAGACAACGCTGCTGTGAAAACTTAAGTCCACTTTGGGTGAGCGTTTTTCATTCCCTAAAATTGTGATTGCTGAGTCATGTGTGAAGTGTATGTTTAACTTAAAAAAAAACCCGTCAAGCTATTTTCTCTGGTGCCGTCCCATTTTACATTTCTGCCAGCAATGTAGGCGACCTCCAGTTTCTCTGCACTGCTCTGTTTTATTTTTGCCATCCTCAGAGCTGTGAGGCAGTATCTCACTGTTACTTTAATTTGCATTTCCCTAATGGCTAGTGGTGTTGGACATCTCCTCATGAACTTATTTGTCATCTGTATATTCTCTTTAGTGATGGACTGGTTTCCGGCCTTTGCTCCTTTAAAAAATTGGATTCTTGTGTTCTTACTATTGAATTTAGAAAGTTCATATGTTCAGCACACAAGTCCTTTGTTAGATATGTGGTTTGCAAATGTTTTCTCCCTTTATGTGGCATCCCCTTGCAAGATGTTTTTTAGAGTGAAAGTTTTTAATTTATTGAATTTTTTCCTTTATCGATCATGCCTTTGTTATGTCTGCAATTTCTTTGCCTAACCCTGAATTATAAAGATTTTTCTCCTCTGTTTGTTCCTAAAAGCTTTATATTTTTACGTTTTACATTGACATCTAGGATCTATTTTGATTTAATTTTTGTTTAAGGTATGAGGTTTAGATTGAAATTCTTTCCTTTTCTTTGAGTATGGATAAACAATCATTCCGACACCATTTATTGAAGACACTATACTTCCTCCAGTCAGTTGCTTTTGTGTCTTTGTAAAAAAGATTCATTGGCCATACTGATGAGCTATTTCTGGGTTCTTAAATCTGTTGTATTGATCTGTGTGTCTATGCCTCTGCCAATAAATATCCTGCTGTCTTGATTACAGAGTGAGCCTCAAAACGGGGTACTGTGATTCCTCACTCCTTATTCTTCTTTTCCCAGATTGCTTTTAGTTATTTCAGTTCTTTTGCCTTTCCCTATACATTTTAGAAGAAGCTTGTCTTTGTTCAACAAAAAAGTGCTTTGCTGAGATCAGCTGTTATTTTAAATACTGTTATTATTTTTCTCATTCTGTATTTGTTTTATTGTCTCACTTTATCGTTCTCACAATTTCCTAGAACCAAAGTGGGCTTTAGAGATCACTTAGCATGATTCCACGGATTCCTGTGGAGACAATGTCATCTTCCTTCAGAATAGATTCAGCACTGGTGAGTGCTCCTAAGATCACTCAGGGTTAACTGGTTGAGCGCCGGGGTTCGCAGCTTCTGAGTCTTTCATCTGAAGAATTTTAGTCTCTGGAAGAATTTTAGTGCTTTCATCTGAAGGATTTTCAATTTGTCACAAGGCCTCTTCCCCCCTAAACCTACCGAGTCTCTTCTTTCCCCTTAGATTGTTCTACTTTCTTGAAAGACATTATTTTAGAATTTGCTGTTGAATGCTAAAGTTAACATGATCAATGGTATGGAGTCCCCTTGGAAACTTGTTAAAAGTGCAAGTTCCTGTAACCGGGGGTTTTTATTCAGTAAGTGTGATGTGCAGCTCAGGAGCCCACAATTTTTGTTTGTTTGGGTGTTGTTCATGAACTTTGTGTTTGTATTGGGGTATAGCTGATTAACAATGTTGTAATAATTTCAGATGAACACCGAAGGGACTCAGCCATAAATATACATGGATCCATTCTCTCCCAGACTCCCCTCCCATCCAGTTGCCAGAATTCCATGTGCTGGTCAGTAGGTCCTTGCTGGTTATCCATTTTGGATATAGCAGAGCGTGCATGTCCATCCCAAATTTCCTAACCATCCCTTCCCCCGGCAACCATACATTTGTTCTCCAAATCAATGAGTCTTTCTGTTTCTAAACTCACTTGTATCCTTTCTTTTTAGATTCCACATATAAGGGGTGCCATGCGACATTTCTCCTCTTCTTTCTGACTGACTACCCTGTCTGACTGTCTCTAGGCCCACCCATGCTGCTGCAGATGGCTTTATGCCATTCTTTTTAGTGGGTAAGATTGCACTGTATGTGTGTGCCGCGTCTTCCTTATCCTTTCCTCTGCTGATGGACATCTAGGTCGCTTCCATGTCTTGGCATAAACAGTGCTGCCGTGAACGTGGGGATGCATGTACCCTTTCGGATCATGTTTTTCTCCAGATGGATACCTGGGGTGGCATTGCAGTGTCATTTGGTAGCTCTGGTTTTAGTTTTTTAGGAACCTCCGTACTCTTCTCCATAGTGGCTGCACCAGCTTACATTCCCACCTACAGTTTGGGAGGGTTCCCTGCTCTCCACACCCTCTCCAGCATTTATTGTTTGTGGATTTTTTTGTGTGTGTGTGATAGCTTTTCTGGCTGGTGTGAGGGGATGTCTCGTTGTAGTTTTGATTTGCACTTCTCTGATATTATGATGTTGAAATATTTTCGTGTGTCTATTGGCTGGCTGTGTGTCTTCTTTGGAGAAATGTGTACTGTAAGTCTTCTGCCCAGTGTTTGAATGGGCTGTTTGTTTGATGCTACTTAGCGTCATGAGCTATTTGTAAATTTTGGAGACTAATCCCTTATTGGTCACATCATTGGCAAATATTTTCTCCTGATCTGTGGGTTGTCTTTTCATTTTGTGTATTGTTCAGGATCCCACAATTTGAAGAGGCACCTCAGTGACTTTGATGCAGGGAGGCTGTGGGCCACACTTGGATCCAGCTAAGACTGAGGTCGATTGAGAAATCACATGACCTTGGAGTCATAGATGGGGGGTCAGCTTCTCACTCGCCTGTTTATTAGTTCTGTGCTTTGGTTTCTTCATCTATAAAGTGGGAATCACACATCTGGTTCCCAAGTCTCCTTTCTGTTTAAAGACAATGTGTGTGAAGTTGGTACCCACATTAGTGAAGACCACTTCCTTCCTCCTTCCTCCTTAATGAACTGGGAAGTTAGATGTGCATTTGAGGCAAGAACAATGTCACCTGTTCAACAAACCACTTCACTGTCCTCTTGATCACTGGGAGACCGCCCTTGCCTGCCCCTTGGGATCTGGGTAGGGTCACATGACTGGTCAATGGAACGTGCGCATGGCCAGGGTGTGTCACTTCTGGACTGAGAGGCCAAGCCTGACCTCCCTGTGTGTGTCTGTGTCCCTTCTGGCTGCTTGACACCCAGATGACGCTGCAGCAAGAAGGGGCTGGCAGCCTAAGTCCCTGAGTCACTGTGCTGATTTGGAAGAAAACTAAACCTTTGTTGTTTTAAACCACTGAGATTTAAGGGGATGGGTGAGTGGTAATTACTCCAATTAATATACTGATGGATGTTTAGAAGTGTAGAACAAAATTATCTTTTGAGTATTATACTTATTATACTACTGTAAATGCTTCATTTTTATTGAGCTATAGGAAATGCATTATGAAGCATGCAGGCAATTTCGTCAGAGGCTTAACACAAGATATTCATTTGTGATTATAGACTTTCTTTTCAAACTGGAATATGTGTGAGAGTTTTATGTATTGGTAAAGAAAGAAAGTGAAGTCGCTCAGTTGTGTCCGACTTTGTGAACCCATGAACTGTAGCCTACCGGTCTCCTCCATCCATGGGATTTTCCAGGCAAGAGTACTGGAGTGGGTTGCCATTTCCTTTTCCAGGAGATCTTCCCAACCCAGGGATTGAACCCGGGTTTCCCACATTGTAAGCAGACGCTTTACTGTCTGAGCCACCAGGGAAGTCCAAGTGTATGTATTGGTGGCCTTATGTAATTCTCAAGCACCAGAAGGCAGCTCAGGTGTCCAGGTGAAAGTCAAGATAGTCGTCTCTTAAGGATAAGGGCCCTCAGGAATTAGAATGGAGGAAGCAACAGTCTTGGAGGGTTTCCTCTGCCGAGGAGGTGGTCTTACAGTCCAGCGCGGGCGGGCATTCTTCTCCTGGAAGAGGAGTGCTGGGCACTGGGAGGAAAGACGGCACCATTTCTCCCTGTAAAACAGAAGGTTCTTGTATTCCATGGAGGGGCTGCCCAGGATCGGTGACCGTTTTTCTCCAGTGGCCTCAGCCTAGGAGGGAGGTGGGCGCCTTCTCAGGTGGAGGCTCAGTGTGTGCTCCGTCAATAAAAGTCACAGATCTCAGGACAGCAGGTCAGGGGGGAAGCAGGCCTGTCCACCACTTTCAGATGCCTTCTTTTTTTAAATTAATTTCACTTTCAGATGCCTTCTTTTTAAAAATTATTTATTTTAATTGGAGGCTAATTACTTGACAGTATTGTAGTGGTTTTTGCCATACGTTGACATGAATCAGCCATGGGTGTACATGTGTCCCCCTGAAACCCCCTCCCACCTCCCTCCCCACCCCATCCCTCAGGGTCATCCCAGTGCACCAGCGGTGAGCGCCCGGTTCACGCATCGAACCTGGACTGGCGATCTCTTTCACATATGGTAATATACATGTTTCAATGCTGTTCTCTCAAATCACCACCCTCGCCTTCTCCCACAGAGTCTGAAAGTCTGTTCTTTATATCTGTGTCTCAAAAGATGCCTTCTTGACTTAGAAGTTTTTCCTTCTGGAAGGATTTATATTTTCATTATCATTCAGTTCTAAATAATTTTTGATCATTGAATTATTTAAAAGTTTATTGGTTAACTCTAGACACTGGAGGATTTTTTTTTATTTCTGTTAATTGATTTCTGGCTTGATTTCACTGTGATCAGTGAATGCACTCAATATAATTTCCATCTTTAGAGATTTGCTGAGACTTGCATTCCGGCCCAGCAGGAGGTCAGTGGTTGTAAACATTCTGTTTACTTCTGAAAATGAGGCATGTTCTACAACTGTTGAGTGTGGAAGAGTTGTTTGTAGTGTTGTTCAATTAAAAAGTGTGACAGACCAGCTTTATGCTGCTTATAAGAGACACTTTTTACATTAGGACATAGAGATGTTAAAAGCAAAAGGATAGCAAATTTGAAAATTTTCAGTTTGTACTGCTAGCTTCTGAGAGATGTGTGTTGGAATATTTCACCGTGATTATGGATAAGTGCGTATGCTTACCTGTCCCTCATTTCCTTCCCTTTTTGCTTTGTATGGTTCAAGCAATATTACATTTATACAAAATATAAGATTGCTATATCAGCCTGATGACAGTGATTTTTCCCTTGAAGTCTACTTGGATCAACAGAGCCCTTCCAGCCTTCTTTTGGTTCGTGTTGGCATGCTCTTATCTTTCTAAAAGTCTGTTACCATCAACCATTTGCATCCTTATGTTTAAAGTACCTCTCTTACAAGCAGTTAAGTTTAATTGTTCATCTAATTTATCAATCTGTCTTGTAATTGGACTAGTCTTTTTGCCTTTGACAAAATTGCAGATCTGTTTGGGTTTCAAGCTGCCGTCTGTCTGAACTCCATTTGTCCCACCTGTTCTTGTTCTTCTTTCTCTTCTTTCTTGCCTTGTTTTTAACCAAGTATTTTTTACTTTGCCGTTTTTTCCCTCTCTTCTTTGGTTGTGGGTTACACATTCTTTTATGTTCTTCTAGTGGTTGCCTCAGACAAGGGCCTACTTATTAAAGGCTGATAACAGATGAATACTTTTCTTGTTTCCTGGCCAATACAAGGACCTAGCTGTTGTTCAGTAGCTAAGTGATGTCTGACTCTTTGCAATCCCACGGACTATAGCCTGCCAGGACCCTCTGTTCATGAGATTCTCCAGGCAGGCATACTGGAGTGGATTGCCATGTTCTCCTCCTGAGGATCTTCGTGACCCAGGCTTGAACCTGCATCTCTTGTGTCTCCTGCATTGGCAGGCGGGTTCTTTACCACTAGCGCCATTTGGGAAGCCCCTAGATGGATCATAGACCTAAATATAAGAGCCAAAGCTATAATACTTCTAGCCCAAGTTCTGGGAAAACTCTAGTAAAGAAATGTACAAAGAAGCAATTGCTGTGTTTAAGTCAGTAACGTCTGTCCCCTTTCATCGGAAGATCGCTGAGTCAGCAGACACAATTAGGATGCTTTTAAGTAGTTTTGGAGAAACTAGTGATGTGCTGGGACCTGTTAACAACCAGCTATCTCGGGAAAAAAGGAATTGCATATATATCTATACCTGTGTACATAAATGACTTATAAATGTCACTGGTGTAGAGTATTAGTACACAATTTACAGATAACAATAAAATATGCAATGTTCTTTATCATAAAGTGGACTAGAAATCTTATCACCTTGGTCTAAACTACCCAGCTAAGTGATGTCTGACCCTTTGCAATCCCACGGACTATAGCCTGCCAGGATCCTGTGTCCATGAGATTCTCCAGGTAGGCATACTGGAGTGGATTGCCATGCTCTCAAGGTTTTTCTGCTATTTTTACACTTTTTTTTTTTTTTTATAGCATTGGGTTTCTCTGCTTGTCTGTTCAGATGTGAAGCAGATAATTCCTCTCCTTTGCTGTGACTGTGCCTTCTAAGTATGCACTCCCCGCGTCCAGCTGGCAGGTTTTGGGTGGGAGCACCTCACGGTCCCCACCTGAGACCTTCCCTTGCAATCAAGAAGGAGCATCTGACTGTAGCCACCAGCTGGGGTGTCCGTGTTCTCTTTCTTGCCCAATGCACAGAGCTCAGCATGTCTTTAACAGTAAATGCTAATGTTAAAATGAAGAATTTTATTCTTTTCCAGGCCTAGGAAATCCTCTACACTGTGTAACGGTAGAGATTGTGTGATGCACGCTCTTTGGGGGTCAGGTGCTGCCTTTGGCACTTTCTCCTTCTTTTAACCTCCCTGTGCAGCTCCTTAGGTAGGTTCCATCCTTACCCTCTTTTTAGAAGTGAGAAAACTGAGATCCAGTTAGGAACACTTGCGCGAGGTTTCAAGTGGCCAGCCTGGAATTCGAACCCCAGTTCACCTGATCGTTAACTGCTTGCTGCCCGGTGACTGGTCAGTGGCCTGCGCTGCTTCTCCTTTATCTTTCAAGTAACCTTGCTGGCCTCTGCTTCCCTTTCTATTATCAGAACTTAGTGTTCCTTGAAGTTTAGAGGCTGAGGACAGGGCCATTTTGTTTTGGTCATGCGTGAATATGTCAATGATACACAATGTGGGTTTTGAAAAAGAAGAAAGCTACAAGTTCGAGGCGCCGCCTCGTTTCCCTCACCTGCATGAGAACCATCACTTGTCCTGAGTGCCTGCCTGGATGTCCCCCCAGCCCGGACTCCTGGAACTTTCTGGAAGATTCCACACCTGGGATCTCCTCCTCCCCAGTCTAGCTGCATCATGGCCCTGCAGTAAGCGTTTTAAACACAGATAGGACCATTTCCATCTCTCAACTAGGTTGTGTTAGTGTCTCCATGGCCTTTCGGACATGGTTCCTTCCCTCAGGGAGACTCCCAGCCTCTCACGCCCTCCCCGCCCGCTTCTGGGCTCTCTGGGGGTCCGCACTCCTGGCCACATTCACGACTGTCTTCCGCTCTCCCGTGTCTTCTCTCATCTTCCTTCCCACCTGCCTGTCGTAGCTCAGGTGTGGTTAGATGCTCCTGCAGCCCCTGCGATG
>SJXQ01000495.1:144858-177616 GCA_006408695.1 Aepyceros melampus | reverse complement strand
CAACCTAGACAGTATATTCAAAAGCAGAGACATTACTTTGCCGACTAAGGTCCGTCTAGTCAAGGCTATGGTTTTTCCTGTGGTCATGTATGGATGTGAGAGTTGGACTGTGAAGAAGGCTGAGCGCCGAAGAATTGATGCTTTTGAACTGTGGTGTTGGAGAAGACTCTTGAGAGTCCCTTGGACTATAAGGAGATCCAACCAGTCCATTCTGAAGGAGACCAGCCCTGGGATTTCTTTGGAAGGAATGATGCTAAAGCTGAAACTCCAGTACTTTGGCCACCTCATGCGAAGAGTTGACTCACTGGAAAAGACTGATGCTGGGAGGGATTGGGGGCAGGAGGAGAAGGGGATGACAGAGGATGAGATGGCTGGATGGCATCACCGACTCGATGGATATGAGTCTGAGTGAACTCTGGGAGTTGGTGATGGACAGAGAGGCCTGGCATGCTGTGATTCATGGGGTCGCAAAGAGTTGGACACGACTGAGCGACTGAACTGAACTGAATAATTACATTATGTAGACCCAGCGGGAAGGAAACAACCAGACGGTGTGACGGATGCAGCTATGCTCAGACAGTGTGCCAGTAAAGAACTGGGCAGGTCATTCCCCTCCCTGGACCCTGGTTCCCAGGAGTGGGAAACACTGGGCACCATGATTGCTCAGATTCTTCCAGGGCTGTCGCCCTTACAGTCATACTTGATGGCCGATGGATTGTAAGGTTGGGGAATATATTGTGCAGAGATAGAGAACTTCTCGAAAGATCTGGAATTCTGATTATTTCCTAATCATGATGGGAGGACAAGTCTCATTCATTGTAAGTGCATAGGAACGTGCTGACTTCTACTGAGTCCCTCTTGTAAAAGCTTGTCTATTCTTCCTTCATATTGTTGAATAAATGACATGGTAACATAAATCAGTACAATTTTATTTTAAGACACCCTCACATGTAAAATATGTACATCAAAATGAATGCAAAGTAATTCAGTGACGATATCCAGGAGGCTGTTCCCAGGAGGCTGCCTTCGCTTAAAATACGTTTGGAACTTCTGTTCCGAATTACCCCTGAGAACTTGCACACTCTCGTTTCTAACGCTGGCAGATCTGTCTTTGCAGGACAGATTTGTGAACCGAGTGGGTGGCTGAACTGTGTTATGCCTTGTTTATTGTTTACAGTTTGCTTACTTTATGTTCATTTGGAGAACCTAGAAGAAAGAAGAAAATCAACCCAGTCTATATTCTAGTTAAAAACTAGTCAGTCCTTGGAAGAAAACTCTAAGCATCATGGTTGTAGAGCCAGAAGGTGCTCAGAGTCTCAGAGTTCTCATCCAGTACAAGAATGGACTGACTCCCTTGCTAGTGCCCTGGGATGGGGTTTTTCTGTATCAGAAAGTCAGGATGCCTGAATTCATTGAAGGAAGCAAAGTCCTCGCAGGCCATCTTTTCCTTTATCTGGGACTTTAGGCCCTCTTTTTTTTTTATTTTAAAATAGAGATGTGCTTAGTCTGGTCTGGCTCTTTGCAGCCTTTTGGACTATAGCGGCCCAGGCTCCTCCGTCCATGGGATTCTCCAGGCAAGAATACCGGAGTGGGTTGCCACTTCCTCCTCCAGGGGACATTGCCAACTCAGGGACTGAACCCACTTCTCCTGCTTCCCCTGCATTGGCAGGCGGATTCTTTACCACTGCACCACCTCGGAAGCCCTCAAAATCTGTAGAGCATGCAAGATGCAATAGAAAGAGGAAGAACTTAGAGCTTGTTTGATTAGGTCTCATGAACTGTGCTAACACACACAGGTGGGTTTGCCTATGTAAACCTAGGTGCTTTGCTTGTAAAAGCAAGGTCAGCCTCTCTGCCCAAGCTATTGTAGAATTATAGAGACCATTCATTCCTTTACTCAGTAATAACTATGGTCCGTTAGACCCTGGTGGTGTTAAGAAAGGAGATAGAGTCATGTGAGAGAGTGATTCTGGGGGGGTGTGCAGGTTGATGTGCTGGAGTAGACAAGAAAGCCCAAGATATGTGAGCTGAAATAATACCTGAGAGAGCAGTTGCTAATGTTCAGTTCAGTTGAGCAACATTCTGTTGAGCAAATATTTAGGAGTGGGATTGCTAAGTCAATGATACGTGAATATTCGGTTTTAGTTCAGTTCAATTCAGTCTCTCAGTTGTGTCCGACTCTGCAACCCCATGGACGCCTCACACCAGGCCTCCCTGCCCATTGCCAACTCCTGGAGTTTACTCAAACTCATGTCCATTGAGTCAATGATGCCATCCAACCATCTCATCCTCTGTCATCCCCTTCTCCTCCCGCTTTTGATCTTTCCCTGCATCAGGATCTTTTCCAATAAGTTGGTTCTTTCCATCAGGTGGTCAAAGTATTGGAGTTTCAGCTTCAGCATCAGTCCTTCCAGTGAATATTCAGGACTGATTTCATTTAGGATGGACTGGTTGGATCCCCTTGCAGTCCAAGGGACTCTCAAGAGTCTTTTCCAACACCACAGTTCAAAAGCATCAATTCTTCTGCGTTCAGCCGTCTTTATCGTCCAACTCTCACAGCCATACATGACCACAGGAAAAACGATAGCTTTGACTAGATGGACCTTTGTCAGCAACATATTAGGCACTAGAAAAGTTTAGGTGTTTTATCTTTGCAAATGTCCCAGTTTTGTCCCCATATATCTTTCACAAATAGCTAGACAAGATGATAAAAAATGGTATCCAATTTTCTCACAAAGACCTGGTTTACTGAAAGCCTTATTAAAATTCAAAGTAGAAAATACTGTGAAGAAGGAATTAACAGTTTTGAAGAACACACTATTATTTTTAATGCTGAAAACAATCCAAGGAGGTCAATACTGTTGGTATGCCTATTTTAAAACTGAAGCTCAAAAAAGTTAAATGATTTTTCTAAAGTCATGTAGCTAATATATAGTGATACCAATGTTTGAATGCGCATATGTCTTAACTCCAAAGTCTTTTCTTATCAACATTATCACCAGAGATGAGATTGCCATGAAAAAGTGATGTTTAAGCTTCTGGACCCCAGGATGTTTAAACTTCTGGTCCCTTCAAGACCGGAGATTCCTTGAGTGTAAAAAGTAATTCCCTGGTGGTCCAGTGGGACTTCAGTGTGGGGTGAGGATGTGGGTTCCATCCTTGGTCGGGGAACCAGGATCCTGCATACTACATAGTGTGGCCAGTGGCAAAAAAAAGATATAGTTGCCACCTCTTAGGGTTGTTCTGAGGATTAAAATAGATGACATATATATATAGTACTTGAGTTCTGGACACATTAAAAAAAAGTAGTTAATAAATTGTGGCAATTACTATAAAAAAAGTAACTAAAGATCTACCCTAATTCAACATGAGTGTTATTTTGGTATATTTTTTCTAATTTTAAAAATATCTCACATGTATATTTTATTTAAGACAAATTGAGATCTCACTGCCTCTTTTACTTAGTACTGTATAATGAGTGTATTGCCATTCAAAATCTGATTTTTTGGGTTACATTTTATCCCATCATAGGTATCCATAGTGTATTCACCATTTTCCTGTTGTCTTCTTAATAGCAGTTTCTGGATGTGTTTATTTGTCTGTACACTCAATGGTAGAAATATTTACCAGTTTGAGAAACTAAACTGCTTCTTAAAAGTGGAATTTTTACTGTTCAGTTCAGTTCAGTCGCTCAGTCATGTCCGACTCTTTGCGACCCCATGAATCAGAGCACGCCAGGCCTCCCTGTCCATCACCAACTCCCAGAGTTCACTCAGACTCACGTCCATCGAGTCCATGATGCCATCCAGCCATTCATCCTCTGTCGGCCCCTTCTCCTCCTGCCCCCAGTCCCTCCCAGCATCAGAGTCTTTTCCAATGAGTCAACTCTTCACATGAGGTGGCCAAAGTACTGGAGTTTCAGCGTTAGCATCATTCCTTCCAAAGAAATCCCAGAGCTGATCTCCTTCAGAATGGACTGGTTGGATCTCCTTGCAGTCCAAGGGACTCTCAAGAGTCTTCTCCAACACCACAGTTCAAAAGCATCAATTCTTCGGCGCTCAGCCATCTTCACAGTCCAACTCTCACATCCATACATGACCTGTTAGTGAGGTTGAAAATTTTCACATAGTCTTTTTTTTATTAAATGTTCTTTTGCTCCAGTATCTGCTTAATTTGGTATAAATATTGCCATCTAACCCTTCTTTCCATTTGTATTTTCTAGACACGCTTTGCTCTTCTTTTATGTTTGATTTTGGGTCATTCGGTATTAGGCCCATCTTATAAATAGCATATAATTGGATGATAAAAATCTTTTCCTTTTTTGGGGTCTATTTAACCCATTCACATTTATTGTCATATTTCATAGATTTGCTCCTTTGTCAAATAATTTTTTTTAACATTTTGTGCCTCTTGTTCTCTGTGCTCTTGTGATATGGATTGTATTTTTGTTTTCTTTCTAGTGATTTGAAAGGCACACATCCGGTTTTTATTCTGTTGTTGCCAATTTTATCGCTTCAAAAAATAAAATGGACTCAAATTAGCTCTGAAAGTTCCTGTGAAAGAGGGTGTTGGAGTGAAGTCATGAGCAATGGAACATGATCGGAATAAGTGTCTACCCCTCCAAGAGATGCTGTGACATGCAGTCTCATTTGACTTCAACTGATGATACTTTTATGTAAGAAAAAAAATAGTGTTTTACAGTAAGGTCAGTGTGCTGTGATTTGACTCTTTGGTTACTTGAAGACTCATTTAAAATAAAGAAAAAAAAAAAAAGCCAAAACTTCTGTCTAGGCCCTTCCTCTTCTGTGCACCCTGCTTCCTTGTCGCCTCACCTCGCCTCCTGTGTAAGGTGTGGCAAGCCGCCCGCCAGGCCTGCGTGGGCAGTGTGGCAGAAATAGCCTGTGCTTTCAGATGCTGGAGAAGCCTCTTTCCTCCTGGCTTCAGTTTCCGCATCTGCAAGTTTAAGAAGTTGGGACACATAATCTCTCAGGTCACTTCTCCGTTCTAACCTTGTATGATTCAGCAGAGTTTAGTAAACAGCATAGCTGTTTTTAATGTTTAATAAACATTTGCAGAGCTTCAGTACCAGGGCCTATGCAGAATGAGAAGCACAGTACCGTTCTGGGTTTAAAAAGCAGAGACGAGATCTCAAGTTGGTGAAAGATTCTGTGTTTTGATCTGTGTGGGGCTTGTTATGAGCCTTCGATTTGCACTGGCTGTACCTTTAAGATGAAGACAACTTCATCACTTTACTTGCATGTCTATGCCTCAATAAACAGGATAAATAAACCAAAAAGAGAGAGAGAAGAAAAACAAGCAAGATGTTTAAAGCTTGTGGTTATGAGCATGTTGTACAGAGAATTCACAGGAAGTAGATAATGAAGTTGAATCCTGTCATCAATTACCAGCCTTTGAATCTTGCGCACATTATTTATGTTTTTGAGAGTCAGTTTCTTTAGTGCAAATGAAATTTCTAGTGTCTACATTATGCAGCAGTCAGGGATACTAAGTGAGTTATAGGGCGCAGAAGGCTCCTGGCATGTAGTAGGTGATCAATACCTATTTTCAAGAAGAGGCAGTAAGAGTTTTCAACAGACGTATGACAGACTCAAAGAGCTAAGAGACTTTACATCCATCTTTTGAAATCACCCCAAAATAAATAAAACCCAGAAAGCCTAGTGTTAAAGAGACTATGAAGGAAAAGCTAAACTCATATTTTTCTGGTGATGTTGCAAATTGGTAATACCTCTTGAAGAGAGCCCCTGGCAGCTTATAATAAAAATCATCCAGCTGATTATGGTCTTTAAGCTGGTAATCCCACTTTTCAAATTACAGCCTGAGAAAATAGCTCCAAAGGATAAACAAAATTTATTTATTTAAAAATGCTTGACTGAATTATACCAGTGGAAACAACTAGCTGAAAGATGGCTTAATGAAACCATTTCAGTGATACAGTGGAATAGTTGTCCTTTTAAAACGACAGATACCAGGACCTAGTAGATACATGGAGAATTCAGGCAAAAAGTTAGAAAATGGTGCGCATATCCAAACACAGCCACGTAAACCATTGCCTGTGCAATGACAAAGGTTGGAAGTGAACTTTGTAAATCTTGAGTTTTGTGTGGGAAAGAGGGTATCCAAATTTTTTCATTAATTAACTTTTTTGGCTGCGCTGGGTCTTTGTTACTGCCTGGGGGCTTTCTCTAGTTGCAGCGAGGGGGGGTTGCTCTCCAGCTGCAGTGAACGGGCTTCTCACTGTGGGGGCTTCTCTTGTTGCAGAGCTCGGCGCTCGGGCGCATGGGCTCCAGCAGTTGTAGCGCGTGGACTCAGTTCAGTTCATTTCAGTCGCTCAGTCGTGTCCGACTCTTTGCAACCCTATGGGCTGCAGCACGCCAGGCCTCCGTGTCCGTCACCAGCTCCCAGGCTTACTTACCCTGGCGTATGTAGAATCTTCTCAGACCAGGAATCAAACCTGTGTCCCCTGCATTGGCAGCTGGATTCTTAACCAGTGGACCACCAGGGAAGTCCAACGGTGGTCTAGATTTTAATTTCTGGCTTATTGTAGTATAGTGATTGCTAAATGGGTCCATAAAAATATAAACTATATGTTCTGAGATAGCACAGGGCATCTATGAAGAGTGTATGAACCACAGAATCAAAACGTAGGGCAGAAATACAGGTGGAATTAGAGAAAAATAGTCATTATGCTTCCTCTAGTTTTTAAGTTTGCCTCACCAATGCATCATGACAGTAGTTATCACACTTGAGAAGTGCATTTCCCAGAAATAAAGTTCAAGGCAGCTGAAACCCTCAACAGAGAGAAGAAAACTCAGGGAGAAGTTGTTTTTGGGGATATCTGGTTTCTTGTCAGTTGCATTCTTTTTCCAGCTGCTTTTCCTTTCTTCTTTTGTGACAAAGGAGACAGTTTTATAGATGCTGAAATGGTTTACAATTGCCTTATTTAGTTGCTCTTATTTTTTATGTCTCCCCAGAGGGTCACAAAAATCCTTCATTTAAAAAGAGAAAACGTTGTGTTTTTGGTGCAAGGAGAGAATAGCCACTTTAGGGAACCGAGGGGAATGGAGATAAATGCAGACTGGCCCCATGGCCACAACATGCCCTGCACTTTGAATCATCTCAGATGTTGGAAGCTTTACAGGGAGAATGGAGTGAGCTCTGGGCAATGGGATGCCTCCCTTTCACCACCTGAAAGCCCAGACCAACTTAAAAAAAACTGTATCTTTTATTTTTTAATTGGAATATAGTCAGTGTACAATATGATGTTAGTTTCACAATCACATAATGGTCGACATTTGCATCCGTTATGAAATGGTCACCATAGTGAGGCCAGGGACCATGTGTCCCCGTATATAGTCATTACAGTGTTACGGACTGTCTTCCATATGTGGTGTGTCACATTGCTGTGACTTACTCATTATATAACTAATATAACTGGGTGTTTGTACCACTTCATCCCATTCGCCTAGTTCATTCAGTCCCCCACTCCCCTCCCTCCAGCAACCACCCATTTGTTTTGTGTATTTAAGAGTCTGCGTTTATTTTGTTTGTTTGTTTTAGATTCCACATATAAGTGAAATCATGTAGTATTTGTCTTTTTCTGACTGACTTTATTCAGCATGATGCTCCCTAGATCCATCCATGTTATTGTACAGGGCAAGATTTCATTTCTGTGTGTGTGCTTGAGTAGTATTTTGTATTGTATATACACCACACCTTCTTGAGCTTCCCTGGTGGCTCAGCTGGTAAAGAATCCGCCTGCAATGCAGGAGACCCCAGTTCGATCCCTGGGTTGGGAAGATCCCCTGGAGAAGGGAAAGGCTACCTGGTCCAGTATTCTGACCTGGAGAATTCCACGGACTGTTCCATGTTGTCACAAAGAGTCAGACACGACTGAGCGACGTTCACTTTCACACCTGCTTTATCCATTCATCTACTAATGGACATGTACGTTGCTTCCACGTCTTGGCTATTGTAAATGATACTTCAGTGAACATAAAGGTGCATATATCCTTTGGAATTGCTATTTTTGTTTTCTTTGAGTAAAAACCTACAGGTGAATTTGCTGGATTATGTGGCAGTTCTGTTTTTATTTTTCCAAGGAATCTCCATGCTGATTTCCACATTGGCTGTATCAACTACTTTCCCTCCAGCAGAGGACAGGGGTTCCCTTTTCTCCACATCTTTTTATTCCTGGTGTTTTTGATGATGGCCAGTACTCTTGCCTGGAAAATCCCATGGATGGAGGAGCCTGGTAGGCTGCAGTCTATGGGGTTGCTAAGAGTCAGACACGACTGAGCGACTTCACTTCACTTTTCACTTTCATGCATTGGAAAAGGAAACGGTGACCCACTCCAGTGTTCTTGCCTGGAGAGTCCCATGGAGGGGGGAGCCTGGTGGGCTGCCGTCGCACAGAGTTGGACACGACTGAAGTGACTTAGCAGCAGCAGCAGCAGCATTCTGACAGGCACGAGGCATTATCTCGCTGTGGTTTTGGGCTGCGTTCCCTGATGACTGGTGATGCTGAGCATCCTTTCATGTGTCTTCTGGCCATCTGTGTCTTCTTGGAAAAATGGCTTTCATGTCTTCTGCTCATATTTCAATCCGGTTTGTTTGTTTCGATGTTGACTTATATGAGAACGCTAATCAGATTTATCCTTTGCAAATAGCTTCTCCCATTCAGTAGACTGCCTTTTCATTTTATTGATTGTGTCCTTAACTGTGGAAGAGTTTTTTAGTTTGCTGTATTTCCATTTGTGTATTTTTACTTTTTTTTTTTTGGCCTGAGAAGACATATCAAAAATATATTGCTAAGACTGATGTCAAAGATCATATTGCTTATGTTTTCTCCTAGGAGGTTGATGGTTTCATGTCCTGCATTTAAGTCTTTAATCATTTTGAGTTTATTTTTGTACATTTTGCGAGAAACTAGTCCACTTTGATTCTCTTGCATGTCACTGTCCTGTTTTCCTACTCCCATTCAGTGAAGAGGCCGTCTTTTCTTCATTGTATATTCTTGACCCCTTTGTCATAGGCTAATTGGCTGTATGAATATGGACGTACGTCTGAACTCTTTCCTGTTCTTCTGAACTGTGTGTCTGTTTTTGTGTCAGTTCCATATCATTCTTATTACTCTAACTTTGTAGTGTGGTCTGAAGTCCTGTGAAAAATATTCTACTTCTTTGCAAAATGCCTTTGGAATTCTTTATAGAAATTGGGTTGCATCTGTAGATTGAGCAGTATGGTCTTGTTAACAATATTCTTTCAATCCATGAGGATACTTATCTGTCTGTCTGTCTGGGTCATTCTCAGTTTCTTTTGTCGGGGTCTTAAGTTTTCTGAGTACGAGTGTTTCACCTCCTTGATTAGACTTATTCCTAGGTATCTTATTCTTTTTGATGCAATTGTGAACTGGATTATTTTCTTTGTTTCTCTTTCTGACAGTTTGTTGATAGTTTGTTATAGAAATAACAATGGGTTTCTGTATATTAATTTTATAGCCTGTAACTGTAGTGAACTCGTTTATTCGTTCTAACAGCTTTTTGGTGGCACCTGGGGAATGGCAGCCCACTCTAGTGTTCTTGCCTGGAGAATCCCAGGGATGAGGAAGCCTGGTGGGCTGCCGTCTCTGGGGTCGCACAGAGTCGGACACGACTGAAGCGACTTAGCAGCAGCTAGGGTTTTCTGTATATGGTATTATTTCATCTGCAAACAGTGACAGATTTACTTCTTTTCCAGTTTGGGCGCCTTTCTTTTTCTTTTCTGATTGCTGTGGCTAGGATTTCCAACACTATGTTGAGTAACAGTGGTGAGTGTCAGCATCCTTATCTTGTTCCTGATCTTAGAGAAAATGCTTTCAGTTCTCCACCAATGCGCATGATGCGCTTACTGTATGGGCTTACTGTATATGATCTTTGTTATGTTGAGTTATGCTCCGTCTATGCCACTTTGTTGAGAGTTTTTTTTATTGTAAACGGAGGTTGAATTTTGTCAGAAGTTGTTTCTTCATCTGTTGAGATGATCATATTCTCACTCTTCAATTTGCTAATGTGGGGTATCGCATTAACTGCTTTGCAGATATTGAGCCGTCTTATATCCTCAGGTACATTCCACTTCATCATGGTGTATGGTCCTTTTAATGTACTGTTGAATTTGATTTACTAATATTCTGTTGAGCATTTTTGCATCTGTGTTCATCAGTGACATTGGTCTGTAATTTTCTATTTTGTATCTTTGTCTGGTTTTGTTATCAGGGTGATGTGGGCCTGGTAGAATGAGTTTGAAAGTATTCCTTTCTGTTCAGGGTTTTGGAATAGTTTGAGAAGGATAGGTGTTTGGTAGAATTCATCTGTGAACTAATCTGGTCCTGAACTTGGGCTTATTGGGAGTTTTTAAAGTTGCCAATTTAATTTTCTTGCTAGCAATTGATCTGCCCATATTTTCTATTTCTTCCTGGTTCAGTCTTGGGAGATTTTGCATTTCTAGGAATTTGAAATTTCTTCCAGGTTATCCATTTTATTGGTGTATAGTTGTTCGTAGTAGTCTCTCATGATTCTTTGTATATCTGTGGTGTTGGCTGTAACTTCTTTTTCATTTTTGTTTTTATAGATTTGAGCCCGCTCCCTTTTTTTTCCTTGCTGAATCTGGCTAAAGGCTCATCAATCTGTTTATATTTTCAGAGAAGCAGCTCTTACTTTCACTGATCTTTTCTATTGTTTTTCTTTTTTAGTCTCTATTTTATTTATTTCTGCTCTGATCTTTTTTTTCTCTCTCTCCTTCTACTGACTTTAGGTTTTGTTTTTTCTTCTTTTTCTAGTTTCTCTAGGTGTATGTTTAGGTTGTTTATTGAAATTTTTTTTTCTTGTTCCCTAAGGTAGATTTTATCACTATAAGCTTACCTTTCAGAACTGCTTTTGCTATATTCGCTGATTTTGGATCATTGTGTTTTCATTTTCATTTGTCTAATTTTGGCCTTTTCTGCTTAGAGAAGTTTAGCATTTCCTGCAAAGCCAATTTGCTGCTGCTGCTGCTGCTGCTGCTAAGTCACGTCAGTCGTGTCTGACTCTGTGTGACCCCACAGACGGCAGCCCACCAGGCTCCCCCATCCCTGGGATTCTCCAGGCAAGAACACTGGAGTGGGTTGCCATTTCCTTCTCCAATGCATGAAAGTGAAAAGTCATAGTGAAGTCGCTCAGTCGTGTCCGACTCTTAGCGACCCATGGACTGCAGCCCACCAGGCTCCTCCGTCCCTGGGATTTCCCAGGCAGGAGTACTGGAGTGGGGTGCCATCGCCTTCTCCCGCAAAGCCAGTTTAGTGGTGATGAACTCTTTACCTATTGTTTGTCCATAAAACTTTGTTTCTTTCTCAAACTTGAAGATAGGCTTGCCAGGTATGCATGCTACATCGCTTCAGTCATGTCCAATTCTGTGTGACCCTGTGGACTGTGTAGCCCGCCAGGCTCTTCTGTCCATGGGGATTCTCCAGGCAAGAATACTGGAGTGGGTTGCCATGCCCTCCTCCAGGGGATCTTTCCCACCCAGGGATCGAACCCAGGTCTCCTGCATTGGCAGGTGGGTTCTTTACCACTAGCACCACCTGGGAAGCCCCTTGCCAGGTACAGCATTCTCCTTTCTTCTTATGTTTTGAATATATTGTGTCACTCCCTCTGACCTGAAAAATTTCTGCTGGAAAGTCAGATGATAGTCTTAGGGGAGCTCCCTTCCATATAACAAGTTGCCTTGCTCCTACTGCTTTTGGGATCCTCTCTTTATCTTCAATTCTTGTTAGTTTAATTACAGTATGTCTTTGTGTGGACCTTTTTGGGTTCATCATTTTTGGGACCCTCAGTGCTTCCTTCCTGGATTTAGATGTCTAATTTCTTTTCCCAGGTTAGTGAATTTTTCAGCTATTATTTTTTTCCAATAAATTATCTGCCCTTTTCTCTCTCTTCTCCTTCTGGGACCCCTAAAATGTTAGCATTAATATGCTTGTCTCAGAAGTCTTTTAAACTGTCCTCACATTTATTTATGTAGATTAAAAATTTTTTTTCATTGAAGTACAGTTGATTTACGATGTTGTGTTAGTTTGAGGTGTATAGTACAATACAGGAAATGTGCTGGGGGGGCAGTGCACGCCCCTCACCAGGGCAGCATGCTCTGGAGTGCCCCTGTGTTCACTCTGGGGGCTCTTCTGCTGGGATGAGGCTGACTTCTCAGGGTGTGGCTGGTGGGCAAGGCTGCCCTTGGTTGGCTGACAGGTTCTCCCACATGTGCCCCACTGGCCTTCAGAGCCAGACATTCTGGGGGGCTTGTCTTTCCATTGCAGGACCCCTGGCATGTGGAATGCAGTGTGAGGCTTGGACCCCTCGATTGTGGGGGAAAGCCTCTGCAATTGTGGTATCCACCAGGTGTACAGGTCTTGACTGGACTGTATCTCCGACCTCCGACCCATCTCCTCGAGGTTCTTTTGATGTATATTTAGTTGTGGAAAATCCTTTCTGTTGCTCTTTAGTTCATGCTCATAGATAGTTGCTCTGTAAATAGCTGTAATTTTGGTGTCTCTGCGGGAATAGATGAGCTCAGGATTTTCCTGCCCTAGCATCTCGGCCACACCTCCCAAATCAACGTTGTAGAGTTTTCAAGGTGAAAAAGACTGTTAGTGTGTATGGGAAAACATGGTGGGCTCTGACTGGGGGACTCTTTCTCATTTTCCTTCGGCTTTCCCTTAGGTGGTCCCTTGAGAACATAATACTTTGGGGGAATAATGAAGGAATTTGCAAGAGATCCAGGAATTTGTGGGAGAGATCCAGGTATCTTAAGGGATGGAGGGAGCTTTGTATTGGAAATGTGTTTGTGTCATGGAAAATTTTTTACTCAAGTTACAAAATGCAAGGGGTATTACCCCCAAAGAGAACTGGCAGAATCACCAAGCTGAAAGGAGTCTTAGGAATCAGTTAGTCCAAACCCTTGATCTTACTGAAGAGGAAATAGACTCCAGGAAGAGAAATGGCTTGCCCAAGTGTATAGCCATCACCGAGGACACGGCCAAACCCAAATCTGCTGATTTCTGGGCGTGGTTTCCCCTGCTTCCCCACCTCAGTTCCCCTGCCGCCCACCACTGCTACATTACTGACTTTGCTGAATAGCCTTCAGACTTAGAAATGTAGCTGTTTCGCCTACAGAGTTTCTTTAAGCCATCAGAGGTGTGAGTCAGCAAATCGTGACCCACAGCCGTTGTCTAGGATCCTGTGTGTCTAGCAGAGGGAGGGATTTAGTTTCAGAAGCTCAACCTGGGTTTCCCTAGCTCCACCTCTGGGCTGGTGAAGGATGTGAAGCAAGATACTTAACTTCTCTGAACTTTGATATCCTCATCATGATAGGCAGGGACTATGCCTTAGGTTCCTTAGGTGAGGAGCAAGTGCTCATTCCGTAAGACTGGGGCTTGGTCTAGAGTGTATGTGTCCCCAGTTGTGCCCAGCTCTTTGCAGCCCCATGGACTGTAGCTCGCCAGACTTATCTGTCCATGGAATTCTCCAGGCAAGAAATACTGGAGTGCGTTGCCACTTCCTACTCCAGGGCATCTTCCTGACCCAGGGATCACACCTGTGTCTCCTGCATTGGCAGGCGGGTTCTTTACCTTTTGTGCCACCTGGGAAGCCCTGGTCTATAAGCGCTCAATAAATGTTAGCGATTGTTACTGTAACTCTAAGGGTAGTTAGAACTCTGTCAAAAATACTAAGGAAATAAAAAAGCTATGTTTATAAGTGTGTATATATAAACAACAATCAGAACTCTTGCTTTTGGAGGCTTTTATGGGTTCTAGTCTAGCGTGTTGTTTTCTATAGCTTTTCATCCAACAACTATCTTAATTGCCTCAAAATATATCTACTCAGTCTTTAAAAAAATGTTCCTATTTTTGTCTATTCAGTAATTGCTCTGCAATAAACTCACATATTTAAAGTATACACAGGCTTCCCTGGTGGGTCAGTAGCCCCAGTGCTGGGGACCCAGGTTCCATCCCTGGTTGGAGAACCAGATCTTACATGCTGCAGCTAAGAGTTCTCACTGACGACTAAAAGATCCCACAGGCTGCGATGGAGATCGAAGCTCAAAGGCCCCGTGTGCAGTGACAAAGACCTGGTGCAGCCAAATAAATAAATATTTTGAAAAAGATGCATTCCACCTTCAGAAGTAATATAAAAAAATTAAGTATACAACTTGACTAGTTTTTTAAATTTTTATTTATTTATTTTAATTGGAGGCTAATTACAATATTGTAGTGGTTTTTGCCGTACATTGACACGAATCAGCCATGGGTGTACATGTGTTCCCCATCCTGAACCCCTCCCACCTCCTTCCCCATCCCATCCCTCAGGGTCATTCCAGTGCACCAGCCCTGGGCACCCTGTCTCATGCATCGCACCTGGAGTGGGGATCTATTTCCATATGGTAATATACATTTTCAATGCTATTAGTTTTAAGAAACACATGAAACCATCCCCCAAATCAAGATAGTGATCATATACACACCACCAGGAGAGTTTCCATCTGCCCCTTGGTAATCCCACCATCCTGCCTCTCCTGGCACCCCCGAGCCTCTCTGCCCACCCCCAGGCAAACTCTGACCTGCTAGAATTTTATATTATGGAATCATCCAGTATATTTTCTATTCGTCTGGCTTCTTTCCCTCAACGTGATTATCATTCTTACTCCTACATGGACCAATAGTTCATTCCTTTTTACTGCTGATTACTCCCAATATTGTTTTGTTTACTCTTTACCCCTGTCTTGCTTAACTGGACATGGCATGGAATGAAAACATATTTTAATGATTTTAAAAATATTTATTGGTTAAATATCTGTGTTTCTCATTCTTACTTTTCATTTTGTTAACTGGTATATGTAGTAAGTAGTATACAGAAATTGTAGATTTCTTGAGAGTAACACCCATTGTACTCTGTATGCATATTTTAAAAAATTGATACCTATAAACAGTATTGCTATTTATTTGAACATTGAGATTACAATTTTCTCCTGTCTTGCTGACTCTCAGGTACCAAAAAAAGCATCCTTCCCTTGGCCTGACCCAATAAATTGATTGAATAAATTCAGTTCTATAAATATTTACACATAGTTTTCATTTTCATGGTGAAATATTTCTTCTGTTGATGTTTAAGTCTTTTTTTTTTTTGGAAAGTAGGGACAGTATGTTCTCAATTTCCTTGCAGCTGGAGCATAACATGAAGTAAACTAAAGAAAAAAATGGCTACAGCAAAAATAATATATTTGCAAGATAATAAGAGATCATTTGGGAGGCAAGTCTATTTTTCTAATGTTCTTTACCAACACCATAGTATCTCTCAACTGTTGACATTTCTGCATCTGGGAAGGAGCAAGATAAAAATTGCCATTCAGAATACCTGCTCAAGTTTGGTGAAAGATTTAATTTCTTCATCTGTCACTGTTCACAAGCCCTGTGAATACTATAGATCAACCCTTGGTGCCAGAAGTGCTAGAGACTTGGCAGCGTTGTGGGTAGAATTTAGCCAGAGGGGATTGTCAAGAAGCCAGAAAAAACAAGCTTCACCCATTCTGCACCTCAGCCTTGGGTTCTGGGTGGCTGTCCCGGGAAACCTGGGAATGCAGTAATTTAAAAAACTGAGCCCATAAATGGAGATGTATATACTGACCTTAATGATGCTGCAAGGATTCTAGGAGCAAGACAGACTTTTATGGAACACAATAAAAAGTAATTCAGTTACATTCTGTGCTGGAAGGTTCCTTAGAGATGATCTGATCCGAACTTTCATTTTGTTGATGACCAGCCCAAGGTCACACAGTAACTTAATGGCGGAACTGGGGCTAGACCAGGGAGTTCTGAGCCACGCATGCACTTTCTACGTGGGTCCTCTCAGTGCTCCTGCCCCTGTTGTGTTGGGGCTGGTGTGCTGGAGTGTTCAGTGCTGGAAGGTGGGATTTACTGTCCCTGAGCTGCCCTGTGGCGGGGTCCGTGTTCCCTGGGGCTCTGCATCTGAGCGCTCTTCTTCTTGAGCATCTTGTCTTCTTAGGGGGTGAGTTTATTCTGCTGAATGGAGAGCTGTGCTTCTGGCTCTATCAGTTCTGTGAAGTGTGACTTTTGGTTAATGGGCAAACCCCATGCTTTTGATGGTCAGATTACTCATTATTAGCTAGTCTGATAAAATCATTATACTCAGGAGGCTGTAATTTTAAGTCTTGAAAGAGCTTCTGCTTTTTAAAGCTCTTCCCTCATCTTCACATCCAAGTCCAGGTGCTGTCCTGCTCATCTCCCTTCATCTGTGCTGTTTGTTTCTCTCTGTGATGTATGTATCTCCCCCACCAATGGAATCCTAGTGGGGAAGGGAGGCAGCTGATAAAGACCACCCTCCTTCACCGAGAACCACTGGCCCGATCCAGCCAGACTTGGAAATACAGATTAAGATGTTATGGACTTGCCTAAGGTCTCATATGACACATTTAAGATGATGCCTTGGTCCCAGCTGCTATAACAGAATACCCAGACACACACGGGGAGGCTCATAACAGCAGTCATTTGTTCTTCACAGTTCTGGAGGCTGGAAGTCCAAGATCACAGGGTGAGCACAGTGTGGTTCTGATGAGGGCCCTTTTCTGGGCTGTGGACAGCTAACTTCTCACTGTGTCCTCACAAAGCAAAAAAAAAAAAAAAAGCAAGCTAGCTTTCTTGTTACATCTCACAAGGGCACTAATCCCACTCAAGAGAGTAGCACCCTCATGACCTAATTACCTCCCAAAGACCCCATCTCCAAATACCAGCGTATTGGGATTAGAATTTCAACACAGTCCATGACAGATGAAAACCCGAATCCCACGCCGTGCCCAGGGTTCAGTGCTACAGGTCTCCCTCCCTGGCATCGGTGATGCCAGCACATGCCCGGCAGCTGCAGCGTCTCAGAAGGGCAGGGCTGGCCCGGAGGGGTTTCCGAGAGGGCGTGTGAGTATAACTGCAGACTCTGCTGAGAAAGAGCTCTCTTTTATGAAGGAGCATTAGCTGTCTCAGGTTCAGTCCCTGCGTCAGGAAGATCCCCTGGAAGAGGGCATGGCAACCCACTCCAGCTTTCTTGCCTGGAGAATCCATGGACAGAGGAGCCTGGTGGGCTATAGTCCATGGGGTCGCAAAGAATCAGACATGACTGAAGTAATTTAGCTCGCACATCAGCTGTCTGTCTGTATCTCAACTGACGTAGGAGAAAGATGTGTGATTGGTCTCACCATCAATGGGAAACAGAGCACTTCAGTCTCTTTTCTAGAGATTGGCGGTAACTCTGATTCCCTCCACTTCTAGCCTGTCTTTTCTGATGCTCTAATAGCATATTATTTGTGACTCTATTTAGCATATAAATCATTTCATTCTCCCTTGTATTAGCAGTTTTCATGTTGACAGTAAGGGAGACGGCACACACAGAGCCCTCACGGGGACCCCACAGCCTAGGGTGGCAGGCACTTGTAAATCTTGGAATTTAAGGAGATACACTTATACTTGATGTCCTTTAAGGCAACATTAGACCCATACAATTTAAAAGAGACTTCAAATAATTTAGCAACATAATCTTGCTCATCATCTTGGTATAGTAAGTAATGCTCAAAATTCTCTAAGCCAGGCTTCAACAGTATGTGAACCATGAACTTCCAGATGTTCAAGCTGGATTTAGAAAAGGCAGAGGAACCGGAGATCAAACTGTCAACATTTGTTGGATCATTGAAAAAGCAAGAGAGTTCCAGGAAAGCATCTACTTCTGCTGTATTGATTGCTTCTGCTTTAAAGCCTTTGACGGTGTGGACCACAACAAACTGGAAAATTCTTAAAGAGATGGGAATACCTGACCACCTGACCTGCCTCTTGAGAAATCTGTATGCAGGTCAGGAAGCAATCATTAGAACTGGGCATGGAACAACAGACTGGTTCCAAATAGGGAAAGGAGTACATCAAGGCTGTATATTGTCACCCTGCTTATTTAACTTATATGCAGAGTACATCATGAGAAATGCTGGGCTGGATGAAGCACAAGCTGGAATCAAGATTGCTGGGAGAAATATCAATAATCTCAGATATTCAGATGACACCATCCTTATGGCAGAAAGCAAAGAATTCTTGATTAAAGTGAAAGAGGAGAGTGAAAAAGTTGGCTTAAAACTCAACATTCAAAAAATTAAGATCATGGCATCTGGTCCCATCACTTCATGGGAAATAGATGGGGAAACAGTGGAAACAGTGAGAGACTTTAATTTTGGGGGCTCCAAAATCACAGCAGATGGTGATTGCAGCCATGAAATTAAAAGACGCTTACTCCTTGGAAGAAAAGCTATGACCAACCTAGACAGCATACTGAAAAGCAGAGACATTACTTTGCCAACAAAAGTCTGTCTAGTCAAGGCTATGGTTTTCCCAGTGGTCATGTATGGATGTGACAGTTGGAGTATAAAGAAAGCTCAGCACAGAAGAATTGATGCTTTTGAACTGTGGTGTTGGCGAAACTCTTGAGAGTCCCTTGAACTACAAGGATATCCAACCAGTCAGTTCTAAAGGAAATCAGTCCTGAAAATTCATTGGAAGGACTGATGCTGAAGCTGAAATTCCAACACTGTGGCCACCTGATGTGAAGAACTGACTCATTAGAAAAAACCCTGATGCTGGGAAAGATTGAAGGTGGGAAGAGAAGGGGATGACAGAGGATGAGATGGTTGGATGGCATCACCAACTCAACAGACATGAGTTTCAGCACACTCCAGGAGTTGCTGATGGACAGGGAAGCCTGGTGTGCTGCAGTCCATGGGGTCGCAAAGAATCGGACACGACTGAGCAACTCAACTGAACTGATCTGTGCTTATCACCATTTATCAGAGTGATAAATTGAAGTGAAGAAAGTGAGGATGGCTGCTTCACGGGCAGGATTAGGAATGAGAAAGGGGCATCATCTCATTCCCTGGTGGCTCAGCAGTAAAGAATCCTCCTGCCAATGCAGGAAACCTGAGCTCGATTCCTGGCTTGGGAAGGTCCCCTGGAGGAGAAAATGGCAACCCACTCCAGTATTCTTGTCTGGAGAATCCCATGAACAGGGGAACCTGGTGGGCTACAGTCATGGGGTCACAAAGAGTCAGACATGACTGAGCAACTGACAGCAACGCACCCTCATTTCATTCGGTCTGCGTCTTTACACGCAAGACCAGGACGCAGAGACTCTGTTGTTCGTTTCACAGAATATCAGAAGACAGGGTTTTGGGGGAAGAACTCATGACTTTTAAACTGTTTCCTAAAATGTACTGTTTTCAGTAAAATTATTTAATGTGGAAGGAATCTTGTCAAGAATATAGTAACATGCCATTTGTAACGTGTAGCATCCAAGGGCACTTTCTTTTCTGAAACATTCTTGAGAAAGATAATTTTAGAAGTTGGCTGCATACTTCCCGACCCTAAGTCTCCCTGTCTCCCAGTGCAGTCACCCAGAGGACTCCGTTGATTAATACAAATGAAAACACTACCATCAAGATTTTAAAAATGTATATTATTATCCACATGTGCACACACACACAAAAACTCCCCCTGGGCAGCTTGCGTTGGCTGGTATGTTTCTAGTCTATCGGTGCTTTGGTTTGTTATGTTGGGCAGGCTTTTTTGTCTTATTTTTCATATTTCAGGAATCAATGTGTCTGATACTGATGTGGTTTAGGTGGATTAACGATTTAGATTTACATGTATGAATGTGAGGAAGCCTTGGAACCTAAGCTACCTGCCTTAAGGACCAGGCATGCCTTTGAAGTTCTTTGGAAGTCCTGGGAACTTTCACTTACTCATTGTACGCTGAACAGCACAGCTTCCCAGATTGTTAAAATAGCATTGACCTCAGTGTCCTTGTTTTCAACTGCTCTTTTCCATAGTTGATTTTTGGCGATCTCCTTTGGCATGATTAAAAGCTGACTTATTTATGGGGTGCTGCTAATTGATGTATGTCAAACTCTGTTAACTGTAGGGGGGGGCGGGGGCAGGCTTCCCAACCTTTCAAATCCCAACTGGGAAATTTCCAACACTGAGTGCGTGGTTTTCCCATGGAGCCTCTCCCAGCCACTCTCATGCACATCCTGCCTTCTGCTCACTTTTTACCAAAACCAGAACTTGAGAGGCCAGGAAGCCCGGCCATCATCCTCTCTCTCTAGCTCCAAGGCATCAGATGACTGGAGAGGGGCCCTCAGACCTGGACTCAGCCCGAGGGATGTCCTTGAGAACTAGTTTCTGAACTCGACAAAGCAAGGTGCTTGTCTCTGCTCTGTACCTGCAGTTGCTTTCTGGATTTAGCTTTTATTTTTAACACATTCTTATTGTCTCTGTCTTCGATACTCTGAAAGGCTTGTCCAAGAGCGGTTTGTCACTGTGATTTCTTGTGAAGAATGAGGGCTTCAGGAGTCTGGGAGGGTCTTCGGATGCCGGCCGCGTGTCTGCAGGTTACCGCTGGCAGCCACCCACCTGTTGGAGAACCACCCATGAGGACCACCGTGTTGCATCCTCGAGGAAGTCGAGGCTTAATTTCTTTTTCTTTTTAGAGCTTCGGTTTTGAAGTCAGAAAAATCCTGGCTTTACCATATATCTGTCCGAGAGGCTTCTTAGCACTTTTGAGCCTCATTTTCCCCATCTGTAGAATGGGGAGGTTATTGCAGACTCCCATGGCATTGCTGTGGGGATGACAGGAGCTCACCCTGGGAGCAGCTCTTGCAGTGTGAGGCAGGCACGTGGCAGGCAAGTGGGTGACGACCCTTGCCGTCCTCCTAACGGGAGAAGTCCAGCTGCTCACACCCCTGTCCTCCGTGTATCTGTGGCTCATCTCCAGTGCTTTTCCATGATGGCACCTCCCCTCTCATCTTGACCTCTAGGGAGTCTTGCTGGTGGTTCGCCTTCCTGTGTCTCTGCTTTTCTATTACCAGTGAGAGATGACCACCTTCTTAGGGCACCTGATGTTTGGAACTGCAAGGAGGAGACAATGTGCTTCCCGGAGCCGAGGAGCCGAGCGTCCGTGTGCGCTTTACTAGGAGGCGAGGAGAAGCAGGGCTGTCCTGTAACTCCTAACCTGTAGTCTGGCGTTGCCAGGACAGGAACTCAGGCTGGCCGGATGAATGGGGCCTCTGTGTGTGGATGAAAAACCCAGCGTTTCTCTTCCAGTTGCTGCAGTGAGAAGAACAAATTAGATTATTAATTTGATCATGTGGTAGCATGAACCGACAGCCTATTTAGTTTCATTGTTAAAACAAGTGTGGTTTTGAATGATGTGGACTTTCCCTCTTACTTAGATGGCAAAGAATATTCATTACGGATATCAATAAAAACCATGCTGGTGATCCAGCCTCCAAAGCTGCCCCCCTGCATGCAGAAAAGGCAGAAAAGGACATTTTAGTGGTTGAGAAAGAGAATGGGAGACTGGAAGCCAAATTATAAACTCATTTCAACTCCTGGCCCGCAGGCCCTAGAGTGGCCTTATTTGTTGTCAAGGATGGAAAACAACTCGGATTCAGGTCCAAGTGATTATTCGACTTTGGCATTGCTGCGGGGCTGCAACTGCAGTTCCATTTAGACACAGATTAATTAGCCAGGCAGGGACGGAAGTGGGCTGGGAGAGAGAAGCCGGGAGAGGCAGCGCAGCCGGGGGACTGGCGGGGCCACGGTGGGGGGGACGGCCCCGGCTGGCCCACCGCTTCAATAGTTAACCCACAGGAAAGCGGATCCAGATGGCCCCTTCTATGGTGACGCACCTCACGCCGTACTTACTGACTCGGTGTCCGTGCTGCAGAGAAAACTTTCAAACTTGGGCGCAGGGAGAAACAGCACGTGACAGCCCCCAGCACTGGCACCGGGAGGCCGACCCTGCGGACCTGAGCCGCTTATCAATCTTGTCTTTGTCCCCCTGCAACCACCCTGGACCTTTAAAAAAAAAAATTATTATTATTATTCCTGCCTGTGAAACGGGAACCATAGAGTATTTTCGTGTGTGTGTGTGTGTGCACAAGCGCTATGACTTGAATTATGAAGACAGATGAGATGAAATCACAAACTCGGGAAAACACGACTCTGCGTAAAGGAGTTGAAGGTAGAATTATTCGCGTCTGTTTAATCGCGGGGGCGAAGCCTCTCCGGAGTGTTTCCCCCGGTGCTGTGCTCGCACCTCTTTTGCGTCCGCGTAGATCTCCGTGGACACAGGGGCGCTCGGGGGGTTCCTGAAAGGCCGGGGGCGCGGGGCTGGACGGAGCGGGCGGAGGGGGGCGTCCGGGCAGGAGGCGGGTCCCGCGGGCGGCGCGCGCCCGCCGGGCGGCGCTGGGGGCGTCCGCGGGGCGGCGGGGGCGCGCGTCCCTAGCTGGGCTCTCCAACTTCCCGGGGGTTTGCTGTTTTGCAACATTTCTTCCTTCCCTACGACCGACCATTAGAAAAAAGTGGCGGCGCGGCGCGGTCCCCCGACACCACCTGAACCGCGGCTTCGCTGCGGACGCACAGCCCAGGCCCCGGCGCCTTCGGGAGCCAGCGGGCACCCTTCCTCCCTGCGAGGTTTGCTTTTTCTGGGTTCTTTTCCAAGAGTGTGACTTTCTTTGCTTTTACACACGTATGTACATGGCTCTCGGCATTTATTTTAAATCTTGATCATTAAAAAAAAAATGCTTTGCATTTTACCTATTAAAATAGAAAAGGGAAAATACCATCCTGCTTTTGGGGGCAGGACTTTGGTTGGAAAAATTGTATTTTAGATCCTAAATGATTAAAAATTTTGTAATATCATCTATATTTAAGACGTGGAAATTCCCAGAAGTGACTCCTATTTTTATTTTTTAGATTCCATTTCAAGGAGGAAAGTCAAGATATTTTTACTCAGTGGAAGAATGATGTAGTTTCATCCTAATCTTCTTTTCTTATGCTTCCAGGTAAGTGAGTCTGTTAATCATGAATTACTTGAGAAATGAATCTTTGTATGGCCTGAGTTTATTCAGTATTCTGGCTATGTTTGAAATGTGCTGAATTTCATTTTACTTCCAATAGTTCCATTAATAACAGATTATTATTTTAAGATATGAATATTTTTTCAAGGTAGTATAATTACTTGGCTGCCTTGGAAAATTCTTTTATTCACTTGTAAAGCCTGTAATTTACATTTGACTCTGCCAGCTTCTTCAGAATTTATCTCTTCTCAGAATGGCAAATTCCAATAATGTCGTTAGAAGAACTACATAATTCTTTTTTTTTTTTTAATTTACCTGAATAGGATCATTTGTTCTTCTTTTGGAAGTTGTGACGAAATGTTAAGCTTTCTCAAATATTTAACCCATAATCAAAAGGGCATCATAATTTTCACCATGCTACAAAATAATTATTTAAATAAAATAGGAAATTGAAGGATGGTCTTACTGACTTTTAGCATCTCAGGGGAATACTTTCTAGAACTCTTGGAGAATAGTACCCTGACAGATTGTGTGGTTGGTTTCAGATTTGGGGACACATGTAAATCTCGGGGATGTTGTTTTGTTCTGTTCTTGTAAGCAGTGATTTTGAATTTCTCTACAATAAGATATTTTATTACATCTGGCAAGACTAAACTTTGAAAAAAACTAAGAACTCAGGGACATCATTAGTTGAAATGGAACAGTATGAGATGGGAAGTCATATATGTGGTTCTTACCTTCAGCAGAGCAAACCTTTATTTTAGTTTTCTATGGAGATGAGTCTATAGACATAAAAATGAAAATAGATAAGCTGTGCTCACCATCTGCATACCTTCAGGAAAATCCCTTCACTGGTCTTCATTCAACAAATTGCTAGAGAGGTTTTGTTTTGATTTTTAATGTTTACTGTTGTTGTACTGTTTGAGATAAAAGGCTGAAAACCAAAACGCTGGATGGGATTTTGCTTTAATGAACTGCTTTATACTCAAACAATGGAGAGTGAGCAGTTAAAGGGATTGTATCTGAGTTACCAGTAATGAAAAATAAAAACACCCTTGGCCAAAGTTAATAATAACCACAATAAAACAATAATAATAATACAAGAATAACCAAACAATAATTCTTCACAAATTCTTTTCTGAGTAGAGACTTGAGTGGCTAAGAGGCCTGAGTGATCCAAGGCTACTTTGAGGGTCACAATGGAAGTCTTCTAATGTGAGGTATTTCAGTGTTTAATGTTTTTGAGAATGACTTGGATGATGTAGAAGAGAATAGTGTCATTAGAACATCATGATATTAAAACCTTGAGATGATTGTAGAAAAGAGGCAGAGTAAACTGTACAAAATAGAGAAGTAATGAGAAAGAATCCAATTACGGTGTTCATACCCCAGGATGAAGTGATGAGGGAGGCCCAGCTGGGTTTTGATGAGGGTCTGTTCTTTGTAGTCCTGCTGCAGAGACAGGGTGCTGGTGGGGAGTCAGGCTGCACTGGGACAGCGGGAGCTTGGGAGAGCCTCCGGTTTTCCAGGAACTGTGGGCTTCCCAGGTGGCGCTAGTGGTAAAACAACCCGCCTGCCACGTAGGAGACAAGAGAGACATGGGCTAGAAAGATCCCCTGGAGGAGGGCATGGCAACCCGCCCCAGGATTCTTGGATAGAGGACAGTATCGTGGACATTATCCCACGGACAGAGGAACTGGAGGCCTATACTCACTCCATAGGGTCACAGCGAGTCGGACACGACTGAAGCGATTTGCATGCCTGCATACTCCTTGTAATCTGAGCTCCTTACAGATGCAGGGCTTTGGGAGTCCCTCAATAGTGGACCTTCACCAGACCTGCAGGGGGCAGCCGTGTAAACTGAGAAACAGTGGCGGGTTGGCAGGTGTGCCTGCCCTGCGCACGGTGGTCCTGGAGTCCCAGCTGGGAGAGGTGGTTGGGTCGTTGTTCACCAGATCGAGGTTCTGGAAGGCTCCCCCGGCGATCTCCTGGTCTCCTCCGTGTCCCCCAGGTGCCTTTGATGCCACCCGGCCTTCTCCGTGAATTGCTGCCCGCCGAGTGCGTGCCCCCACCCTGAGCCCAGTGTCTCCACACTCTCTCCCACTGGGAACTCTTCCTTCTCTGCCACCCTCCAGGGAACATTTACTGGTCCTTCAGTGGCAACCCCCGTGTGGGGCTTCCAGCACTCAGACACAGGTCCTGGCACCTGGATACGCTGAAAGAGGCATGGCATGGTTGATGAAAACAGAGGAAGGGAATATAGGGGGGACTGGGGCTGTGGGAACCGCATCCCTCCGCTTCCCGCCCCCTCCAGAGCAGGCACCTGGCACTGTCTCCTCGTCACGGTCCCACGACGGCCGCCTGGGCCCCCGAGCAGGACGCTGACCTGGAGGGTCTCACTCCGTGATCCAGCTAGTTCCTCAGCCGCTGTCTGTGGGGTCCAAGCTCTGTTTGTGGCCAGATCGCCCTGTAGTTCTTTGCAGTTCTGCAAGCCCATGCATGACACGTGTCTATCAGATAACGTGAAGTAGTAGCCGATGCTGTTTCCTTTTGGAACAAAGGGGTGTTACAAGTAAATACGAATATAAAACTATAATGGCGTAACTGGCAGGTTGCGCATATTTGCAAAGCTAGAGAATCAGGTAGAGAAGTTTGTATAGATAGTTTACGAAGTGGCTTTCTTTGGGATCTGTTTTGGACTTCCACAGTGTTTCCACTTATGGAATGAGAGTGAAGAATGTAAGCTTGTCATGAGTGCCAGTGTCTGCTGCTGCAATTTTCATTTATCCTTCTGAACCACAGTTCCTTTTCCGCAGCTGGGGCTTCTCCAGGCCAGGCCAGGAGAGGCACTCTGGCCTGATGTGGCCTGCCACGGGGTGGCCGTCTCTTGTCTGCTGATTGTCACCTCCTCAGGCCTGGCTTTTGTCTTTTCTGCTCTGTTCCTGGGCTCTGCTCGTTGAGATTCTCCTTCCATCAAGTGGGTTTCTTGCTTCGGCCTCTCATGGCCGTGTCTTGCCCTGCTGGCCCCTCACCCCTCAGCCCCACCTCCTCCTTCCTCTGCGCCCCTCCTCACTGCGTTCCTGCTCTGGCTCAGCCCTGGAAATCCGTCCTGGCCTTTGCCTGGCCTGGGGCTGGGCCCTGTCGCCCCCACCATCGTCCACTGTCTGCAGTTGTTCGCCTGCTGGGTGTTTGTCCTGTGGCCGTCATCGTCCTCAAAGGGGGCTCCGTGTCTGCATTTGCAACGCCCAGCATATGTTTGTCCGTATGCACGTTCACAAACATTTGGATGAATTTCTGGTATCTGAAAACCCTCATCAGAACCAAGCATTGTCAGTATTTTAATTTGCTGAGGGCGTGACCGTGTACGGCCTGGGTGACTGAGCACGCGTGCAGTGACAGTGTACCTGCCTGTTCTCTGTCTTCTTTCTCTTTCACGTTTGTGTTTTCTGTGCTATCGTGGATAGGAGGGATGTGAACTGGTGCTCTGACTCCAGCCTCAGCTCCTGCTTAGGTGAAATGAATTCTTTTTTAAGTAAGTCACGGAAGGTTGACTGTAACCCAGGTGTCCACTGGTGGTGAGTGGTTAAACAAAATGTGGTCTGTGCGCTCCATGGAATAGTACTCAGCCTTAAAAAGGAAGCAGATTCTAACACATGCTACCACACGGATGTTGAACTCGAGGATGTTATACAAAGGTGAAATCAGCCAGTCACGAAAGGGCAGACACTGTATGACTGTACTTTAGGAGGTGGCAGAACAGTCATACTCGACACAGAGTAGGATGGTGGTTGCCAGGGGTTGAGGGGGCAGAGGATGGAGTTGTTTAACACTGTTTAAATTTTCAAGACGAAGAAGTTCTAGAGAGTGATTGTACGACAGTGTGAATATACTTGAAAATTGTGAAGAAAATAAACTTTATGTTACGTGTATTTTACCATATTAAAAATAACAAAGTAAGTCAAAGACTTGACTTTAAAAAAGAATAATAAGCCTTTAAAAGTAAAAAAAAAAAAAAAAGTTGAAAGGGAATTTTTTTTTTTTTGCCACTCAGTTTTTTTAATGAAAGGGATTGCTTTGATTTAGGGACTTTCCCTTCCTTGAACTTAATTTTTTACTTGTGTAGAGTATAAAAAAAGTTATTGATTTATGTACTCTTGGCTTTGTTGGGTCTTTGTTGTGGCGCTCTGGCTTCTCATTGCAGGGGCTTCTCTTGTTGCAGAGCACAGACTCCAGGGTGCTGGGGCTCAGTAGCTGTGGCCCACGGGCTTAGTTGCTCTGCGGCATGTTTTATCTGCCCCCAGCCAGAGATGGAACCCGTGTCCCTTGCATTGACAGGTGGATTCTTAACCACTGGACCACCAAGGAAGTCCTACTTAGATTTTTAAATCACTTTTCATTAAAAAATTGTACTGTGTAAGAAAAACAAATTATCTTTCCATTGACGAGACCTTCGGCATTTACTTTTAGACCTTATTATTCCTTTTCTTAGTGTTGCCTATATTTTCAGTTAAAATCTGGTTCAAAATTACCCACTTCCTCACCTGTTTTTCTTCAGCAAAGGTAACAGGATCTTATTGCTCATCTGGAAATACTTGTATGACATTGAAAATCAATATGAGGAGCAGGAATGTTTTTTTCTGTCCCAAGAAGAGGGCATGACAGAGTCTAGGGTTTAATTTGACTGCTCATATGCTCATAAGGAGACAGCTGGGCTTTCCATGTGCTTCAGATGGTAAAGAATCTGCCTGCAATGAGAGAGATCCAGTTCGGTCCCGGGGTCAGGAAGATCCCCTGGAGGAGGCCATGGCAACCCACTCCAGTATTCTTGCCTGGAGAGTCCCAGGGACAGAGGAGCCTGGCAGGCTGCAGTCCATGGGGTTGCAAAGAGTCAGACACGACTGAGCAACTATCTCTAATACTTTCAAGGAGACAGGTACTTTAAATCTTGCCTTTTAATTTCATTTTTTCCATTACACTAATGGCCCTTTCAAGTTGAAAATCATGACCCTACAACTGTAAATAAAACTCTGGTGCTTGAAAGGGCACAGTTTCACAAGGTTCTGCTGACACTTGGGAAGCAGTTGTCTCAAAGGTTCTGACCCGTTAGGTAGTATGTTTCCTGAAGAATTTAAAATGAAACTTGAATCCCTTCAGCCTAGGGGCACGCTGGCTGCGAAGGGAAGGTAGAGATCGGCTGAGGCCATGTGTGAGGGTTTGGGGGGAAAGTGGGAGTGAAAGTCAGAGGCGGAGGGTGGGCAAAAGAAGGAATTAGGACCTTATGGAAACTTCCAGCTCAATTGTTACTGAGGTTTTTAACGTTCCAAATGTGATCCTATGGTCAAGGCCTCTAGAAAAAATGAAATTCATCTCTACTATTGGGAAATTCATTCAAATTGATATTGTAAATGTTTTTGTAAAGTTTTTTTTAAAAATACGGTAATTAGGAATAATAGTGTTTATACTTGGATGTTGTGATAAAGACATGCATATTTTCAATTCAACAAAAATGTGAGACTTATTATTGAGTTGGCCAAAAGGATCATTTTTTTTCCCTGTAAGATGGCTCTAGTAGCGTTTAGTTGTCTTTAATTTCATTCAAGGCTATGGTTTTTCCTGTGGTCATGTATGGATGTGAGAGTTGGACTGTGAAGAAGGCTGAGCGCCAAAGAATTGATGCTTTTGAAGTGTAGTGTTGGAGAAGACTCTTTGAGAGTCCCTTGGACTGCAAGGAGATCCAACCAGTCCATTCTGAAGGAGATCAACCCTGGGATTTCTTTGGAAGGACGATGCTAAAGCTGAAGCTCCAGTACTTTGGCCACCTCATGCGAAGAGTTGACTCATTGGAAAAGACTCTGATGCTGGGAGGGATTGGGGGCAGAAGAAGGGGACGACAGAGGATGAGATGGCTGGATGGCATCACCAAGTCGATGGACGTGAGTCTGAGTGAACTCCGGGAGTTGGTGATGGACAGGGAGGCCTGGCGTGCTGCGATTCATGGGGTTGCAAAGAGTCGGACACGACTGAGCAACTGAACTGAACTGAACTTCATTCAGAACAATTTTGTCAGGTTGTGTTGTGACAGCTATCATATCAGCATGCGTTTTAAAAAACTTACCAAGATTGGTGAATTGTTGTGTAGCCATTTTAGTATTGAAGATGGAAGAAAAGCCCCAACATATTATACTTTATTATTTCAAGAAAGGAAAAAACAAAAGTGAAACACAAAAAATGATTTATGCAGTGTATGAAGAAGGTGCTGTGACTGAAGGAACGTGTCAGAAGTGGTTTGCAGAATCTCATGCTGGAGATTTCTTGCTGAACGATGCTCCATGGTCGGGTAGACCAGTTGAAGTTGATAGCAATCAAAACGAGACATTAATTGAGAACAGTCAACATTATGCCGCGTGGGAGGCAGACAGCATGCTCCAGATATCGAAACCAGTCTTGAGCATCACGTGCGCCAGCTTGGCACCACTTGGTCATCTTTGCTGCTTCGATGTTCGGGCGCCACATAAGTTAAGTGGAAACACTGTCTTGAGTGTATTTTTGCATAAGAGTCTCTATTTAAAGATAACAAAAACATTACCTGTTTTTAAACCAAACTGTGAGGGATGATGAGAACTGGATATTGTATAATAATGTAGAATAGAAGAGTTCATAGGGCAAGTGCAGTGAGCCACCACCAACCACAGCAAAGGCCAGTCTTCATGCAAAGAAAGTAGCATTGCGATTCGGTGGGCCTGGAAGGGAGTCCTCTATTATGAGCTCTTTCTCTAAAACCAAAAGGGGAATTTTGACAGGTAGTGCCCCAGTTAGACCAGCTGAAGGCAGCACTTGATGAAAAGTGTGTGGAAACGGTCAGCAGAAAGCGCATAATCCTCTCCCAGAGCACCGGAAGCCCGCATGTTTCTTTGATGACCAGGCAAAACTGTTACAGCCTGGCTGGGAAGTTCTGATTCCTCTGCTGGATTCACCAGACACTGCGCCTTTGGATGTCTTTGGGATTTTTTTTTTTTTTTTTTTTGGTCTTTGCAAAATTCTCCTAATGAAAAAAATTTCCATTTCCTGGAAGACTGTAAAAGGCACCTGAAATAGTTCTTTGCTTAAAAAGATAAAAAGTTTTGGGAAGATGAAATTATGAAGTTGCCTGGAAAATGGCAGAGTGTAGTGGAACAAAATGATAAACATGTTCATTAATGTTCTTGGTGAAAATAAAAAAGGAGTGTTTTGTTTTTGCTTAAAAACCAAAGTAACTTTCTGGCCAAACCAACATATGCTAGACTTGAACCCTTTCGGTTACCAAGTGCCAATTCTTGGATTGGAATCCCGTCTCTGGGGAAGGTGTCAGTCACCTGCAGAGAAATGAGAAAAATAAAGTGATGTTTTCAAAGAGCTAATAATGTTCACTTTAAAGGAATAATGTTTACTTTGAGCTTCTGGTCTTTTTTCTTATATATTAAAATGTAAAATATTTATTAGAATATAATGATAGTTAATATTTAAAATTTCTATTTCTTGGCAAATTAAAATGTTGGATATCATTCAGGATTCGTAGTTACAAGAACCAGAAATGAACTAGACTACCTTAGGAAAGGAATCTGTTGGAATTTGCACAAGGTCGTGTGTGTGTGTGCTAAGTTGCTTCAGTTGTGTCCGACTCTTTGCGACCCCATGGACAGTAGCCCTTCAAGCTCCTCTGTCCATGGGAGTCTCCAGGCAAGAATACTGAATGGGTTGCCGTGCCCTCCTTCAGGGAATCTTCCCGACCCAGGGATTGAACCAGCATCTCTTAAGGCTCCTGCATTAGCAGGCAGGTTCTTTACCGCCAGTCATATCTGATAAAACTTCCAGCCAGGGCTACTGGTATCATTAAATGTGTTTTCTAAGTTTATAAAACATGTGACAGCTTTGTCCCAAGCCAATCGGGTATATACCAAGGGATAGAGGTCTTGATGGCTGTAAAATAATAGATTAACTTGAAGTTAAATTAAGTACTATCACGTGACATATACCATTGGCATGTTTTGATGATTTTCTGCAGCAACGTGAAGTGTAGCCTTGGCCTCACTGAGTCCTGGTGTTGGGATGGGAGCTGTCCCTGGGTGTGGATTAGCTCCTTGCGTGTGGGCGCGTGTGTTGTTTTGTGTTAGGCAAGCACCTAACTTTTCTTCCTCTGAAGTTCTTGCTGTGTGTTTCAGTGTTACTGTTGCGCATCTCACTGTAATTTGATGTGGCACGTTAACTCTTAATTTAGTGCTTATTTAGGAAGCCAGATTGTGGAGGTGTGCGTAGCCTCTGACGCTCTGACCGCTGTTCTAGAAACTCTCGCTCCCCTTGGCTTGTCTGGTGACCTCTGGTTTCTCCCTCTTTCCGTGGCTGACTCTGGGTGGCCCCTTCCCCGGTCCTTACAGGTCCGTGTTCCCCAGCGTCCCATCCTCTCCAGCCTCTCGTCCCGTGTCATCCGCGCAGTCTCCTCAGCTGTTTCCCCAGCTCACTCTGCCGTCTGGCTCCCCCAGACCCCAGCCAGAACCCCCAAGATACGCCGACGTTGTTACTGTCACGCAGGGGGCTTACGTGGTCCTTCACCAAGTGCCTGCACCCTGCCCCATCCTCTTCCTTTATAAAAAAATTTAATTAATGTTTTATTTTTTAGTTTTTTGACTGTGCTGGGTCTTTGCTGCTGCGTCCCCCCCGGGTCACCCTTCCAGGCTCCTCGGCTGGGCCAGTTCCTGCTGGTTCTCCACGACTTGCCTCTGATGGTCTCTCTTTCCAGGCTTCTCCCTTCCCACTGACCTGACCTGTGGGTTCCCCCCTCCTTTTATGGCACCTCCTGTGTAGTGTTACTGCATTTATTTTCTTGCCTTTTGTTCCTGTTACCCGGACCATGGTGTCTGGAGCGTCCTGAGCACCCCCAGGACCACTCAACACCCCCAGGGACTGGCGCTGAGTGGGTGCCCGCAGGATGAATGGTTGGCAGGAGTGTGAGCGGGCCCACCTGCTTTCCTGCCGAGGACGGGGGCACAGCGGACTCACGCTGTCAAGGGATTCAAACCAGCATCTTTCTTCCCACCTCTTCTCCTGGTCCGTGCCTTCCTCTCTAAGAACGGCTCTTGTTTTCTCCTGAGTCAAATCGTGGGAGAAGCTGAGAATGAAGAAGTACATGAGTGAAAGAAAATAGCGAGTCTGAAGGGCACCAGAGAAACAGCTTGCTTTATTCTCCCTACTGCACTTCCCGTCTCGTGTCTCCAGTTGTGTTACTTTGGGAAACGTGTACACGGCTGCCAGCCTGGTAGCTTGCAGGCGGCATGGCAGCGTGTCTCCCCACTAGGAGCAGGCCGACGGTGAGTGCAGGCGTCTCCTTTCTCCTGAGCTGCTGCTGCTTTACTCAGGGCCCACAGGCTCTCACCCTGGCACTTCTGGTTGTTCAGTTGATTGGTGTTGGAGTGGGTGCCGCCCTGTTTCTAGAGGCGAGGCAGTTGGCTTCGCACTGGCCCTGGAATTGGGGTTGGAAGCTCAGCTCCATCGCTTAACCAATGCGGTGCGATGGACAGGTTTCTGCACCCCTCTACCCTTCATCTGGAAAATGAGACAAATGCTTTAGAGTTGTGAGGATTTTTTTTTAATTAATTTTTATTTTTTTAGTTTGTTTTGCTTTACAATACTGTATTCGTTTTGCTACACATTGACATGGATCAGCCACGAGTGTACATGAACTCCCAATCCCGACCCCCACCTCCCCCCTCCCGCCCCTGTTGTGAGGATTGAGATAAATGTT
>SJXQ01000495.1:113646-144655 GCA_006408695.1 Aepyceros melampus | reverse complement strand
GCACATCCTAAAGGTAGTCAGTCCTAAAGGAAATCAACCCTTTAGGAAAAAGAAAACCAATCAATCCAATGAATGTTCATTGGAAGGACTGGTGCTGAAGGTGAAATTCCAACACTTTGGCCACCTGATGCAAAGAACTGACTCATTGGAAAAGACCCAGATGCTGGGAAAGATTGAAGGTGGGAGAAGAAGGGGACGACAGAGGATGAGATGGTTGGATGGCGTCACCGACTCAATGGATGTCGGTTTGGGGAAACTTTAGGAGATGGTGAAGGACAGGAAGCCTGGTGTGCTGCAGCCCATAGGGTCGCAAAGAGTCAGACTTGGCTTGAGCCGCTGAACAACAATAACAATCAGGCACACAGTAGGGATGCAAGAAATTACCAATATTAACAGGATGTAAACATTTACATTTTTCCAAAATTGAAAATAAAACTGTGGTCCCTGCTCCTCCCTCTTCCTTTCCCAGCTTCTATAATGGAAAGAATTCGCTTGTTTATGGGCTAGTTAGTTAATTAAGCACACGTTGGTTTGGGTGTCGGCCAGGAGTCCTCCACTGTGAGACACTGGAGGTTCGGGGAGATGGACAGTCCTGGCTCTATAGGAGCCCATGGTGTGGTCCCTGAGCCACTTCACCTTCTCATGGTGATCCTCGTGCCTAGGGCCCCCGAAGGAGCTGTGATTTCTGCTCCGGGCTTTATGTCTCGCTCTCTGCTGTTCCTGACTTACTCTGGAGCCTCCACCAGGCTGATGGCTGGAGAGCCTCTCTCGTGTGCTGGTGACTTCCCGCTGCATTTGTGGTGAGCATCTCGCCACACACACCCTTCTGATACACACATTCTTCAGCTGTGGTACAGGTGGCCTGTGTAGTTACTTATGCAGTTGTCTTCTTGTGCCCAAATGTGATTCAGCACTTCACTGGTTGAAAATATTTTATTTGGAAATAATTTCAGCTTATAGAAAATTTTCACACACAAGACTGGAACCAAAAGCACACAAAGCCTTTATCCAGATCTTCCTATTGTTAATATTTGCACTGTTTGTTTTTCATTTGTGTGCTCGTTCTCTAGTATATGTAAACAAAATTATTATACATCATATTTTCCTGAACCATTTGTTAATACATCATGATGAACTAATAAAGTTTATACATCATATGGGCTTCCCTGGTGGCTCAGCCTGTAAAGAATCTGCTTGCAGTGCAGAAGTCCTGGGTTCGATCCCTGTGTCAGGAAGATACCCTGGAGAACGGAATGGCTACCTACTCCAATATTCTTCCCTGGAGAATCCCATGAACAGAGGAACCTGGCGGGCTACAGTCCGTGGGGTCGCAAAGAGTCTGACGTGACTAAGCAACTAACACTTTCACTCTTTCATAGATCGTAAATGAGGTGAAGTGAAAGTTGCTCAGTCGTGTCTGACTCTTTGCAACCCCATGGATTACACAGTCCATGGAATTCTCCAGGCCAGAATGCTGGAGTGGGCAGCCTTTTCCTTCTCCAGGGGATCTTCCCAACCCAGGGATCAAACCCACATCTCTCGCATTACAGGCGGATTCTCTACCAACTGAGCTACCAGGGAAGCCCCATACGTAACCCTTGTCCACCAATAGTTTGGTGTGTATTTCCTAAGAATAAGCATATTTTCCAATATAACCACAGTGCAGGCATCAGTCAGTCAGCTTGACATCTATTTCAATTTATCTTCTTAGATAACAGACCGTCTGCACTCTGTAACATTGACTTACAACATCCTTTATGGTGTTTCGCTCTAGTACTACAATCAGGCATTGCGTTTAGTTATTATATCTCTTTGTTCCTGCCCTCTGAAACCTTCTCATAGTTTTTCTTGTTTTGAATGATGTTTGTGAAGAATACTGTCCTTTATCTTGTAGAGGATGTTCATTTGGGGTTAGGTGACTGATCTCGTGGTTGGATTCAGGCTGTGCATTCCTAGCTGGGATTCTGCACAGGGATGTGTTCTTACCGGCTCCCCACCTGCCCCTTGTCGGTGACGCTGATTTCAGTGACCCTGGCAAGGTGACGGTCCATTTCTCACTGTATGGTTACTATCTTTCTCTTTGTAACTACTAACAAATGCCTTACTTTTATCACCTTTTGTTGTGATACCTATTCATCAACTCGTTTCTCATCTATAATGAAGTTAGCATTTTAAAACTTGCTTTGTACAAGTTCAGAGGCTTGGCTTATGTGGAGGCTCCCATCCGATCTTAATTTTATGGTGAGCAGTTGGATGGATTGGAGATGGATGGATTGGAGGCCTGGAAAGGAACTGAAGTAACTGTCACTGATTTTTTTTTTTACAGATGCTCATGTGGTGATTTATTCTGAAGAGCTCACACTCCTCAATTCATGATAAAACATGGCAGTCTGGTGGCGGTGTGGAGATCTGTCTTTAGCTTGTAGACTGTGTTCCCTGTGCATGCTGAGTCGTTCTGACTGCCAGGGTTTGAGGCCCAGAGACAGAAGTGACAGGGGCCAGACTGTGTGCGGAGCTGGTGAGCTGGTCTTGCCAGCCCTCCCACGGGCCCACCAAGGTGATTCGGTCACTGTGATGCTTGAGGAGGCGACCTTGGAGTGGATCTCTTCTTTCAAAGATCTGCCCTTTGAAAAAGAAGCTTTGCTGTTCTCTGCCTGTTTTGGAGGTTGATAAGAGGTTTAGGTCAGAGGTTCATGGTGGTGTCAGTGTCCCATTCATTCTCTCAACACTCCTTGACTAAGAAAATGACTCAGAGGTTTGTTTTTTTTTCCCCCCACTAAGTAGTTATAGCCATTAGCTTATATTTATGTCCTAACAACCTAGTAGCTGTTTGAAAAAATAACACAATAGATTGAAAGAATAATAGATTTTATCTCCTTCTTAACCACAGTTCCCTGATAATGGGTTGTGTGCCTCCCTTGGGAGTTGCACAGCACTGCAGACCTTGAAGTCAGATGGGCCGTTTCATCTTGCGTAGCCATTGCTTTTTATCAGTAACTGCTCAAAATGTAGTTTCACAGAATGATGTTGAAAATGTGGGTTATCTGGAGCTCGTAGTTTGCGCAGTGTCCAGCACATCTAGTATCTAGTGCTTTGCTTGAAAATTTAAAATATTCTGAAGCACAATTACGCACTCCCTTTGGTACCCTAGGGTGGTGCCTTGGCACACAGTTTGGGTATCATTGAGTTAGGTATTAAAGTTTTCTGGGGGTGTTTTGTAATCCTTCTGTAGCCTTTAGAACACCCAGATATGTGCCTCCAAGGTAAGTTAGGGGTTAAGTCACTGTAAGGAGCAAGATTATAATTTCTCAGCACACTGACAGGAGGGCAGAGATGTCATGTCAACTTAATTAGCAAAAGCCGAAAAGTCTTTTATTTACGATATGGCTCCAGTCGGAGGTCTGCTCCCTGCCCCTTGGATAGTATTACATAATACCCTGCTTACCAATGAATAAAAGAAATTTGATAAGATTTTCTTACTTAACCTTTTTGGTTTGGTGCACATGTTATTCTTCCCATAAGCGGATTATTTTCTATGGATTAATGATTTCCTTGACAAATATTTTAGCAGTGTTCCCTTCAGGCTTTGGAAGAACGCTGTAAATCTCAAACCCAGGCTTGCCATTAAGGTTTATATCTTTCGTAAGAAGGTGTAACAGCTATGTGGATTAACTAGATCCTGGTAGAAATTAGATCTGGTTGACATAATAATTTCAGTTGTATGTATCTGAGCTTCAGCTGTGAAGAGGTTTTCCTGTTAAGGAAGGGGGATGTTTTAAATATCAGGGTAACGAGGGACACCCGTTCTTCCTGGTGTGAGGCTTTGGAAGGTCATGGCAGATGGCTTCCCCATCGAAGGGGCTGTCTCAAAGGAATGGGAACTTGGGAGCATGTCGCCATAGACGATCCTTGTAAGGGTGGAACGGCTTGGTATCCAAGACGGGCCCCAAGCTGCGTGTAGCGGATCTTCCTGCACAAACTCCGTGGCCCGGGTGGGGCTCGTCCTTGGACCTGCAGGGTGTTCAGCATTCCTGGGCTCACTCAGTAGTGTCTCAGCCAGATACCACCCTCCCCCAATTTCCAGACACCCTTGACTACCTGGTTGGGTCAAACGTGAACCCAGCCCTCATTTAACAAATGAGGAAGCTGAGGCTCAGGGCAGGGAAGGGGTCACCCGAGGTCACAGATATGAGTATAGCTGGGATCTCAGTCCCCTGCCCGCCTGCCTGGCGTCCAGGCACAGAGCTACCCAGGTCATTTCCTCCAGCTCTGATCATCCAAGATTCTTATGATCAAAGGGAGATGGGAGGTTTTGGTTTTTTTCTTTTTATTCCAGTATGATTAGTTTGCAGTGAGTGTTAATTTCAAACATACAGCAAAGTGACTTTTTTTTGCAGATTAGATTTCATTATAGGCTATGACAAGGTACTGAGTGTGGTTCCCTGTGCTATCCAGTAGGTCCTTGTTGCTTGTCTGCCTTATGTATGCTAGTGTGTGTCTGTGAATCCCCTGCTTCTAATTTATCCCCCCTCCCTTTCCCCTTTGGTAACCATAGGTTTGTTTTCCAGGTCTGTGAGTCTGTTTGTGTTTTATCAATAAGTTCATTTGTATCATTTTCTTTTCTAAATCCCAGGAACAAGTAGTATCATATGACATCCTTCTCTTACTTCACTCAGTATCACAATCTCTAGGTCCATCTGTGTTGGCACAAATCGCATTATTTTGTAATTTTTGTGGCTGATTAATATTCCATTAATCTGCCCATGGACGTTTAATTTACTTCCAGGTCTTAGTGCTGCTATGAACACAGAAGAAAAACTCCTACGAACACTTCCCACGTGCAGAAGTCATCCACTCAGGTCACACTCATTGAACACCAGCAAAATCACGGCAGAACTGCAGAGATGTGAAGATGCAGGAAAGTCTTTATCCATGAGCCACAGCTAACTGGAATTAGAGAAGTAACATACAAGTGAAATCAGAGCAGTCTAAGAATGTTTTGGGCTCCCTAGGTGGCTCAGTGGTAAAGAATCCAGCTGCCAAAATAAGAGACACAGGAGATGTGAGTTCGATCCCTGGGTAGAAAAGGTCCCCTGGAGGAGGAAATGGCAACCCGCTCCATATTCTTGCCTGGAAAATCCCATGGCTGGAGGTGCCTGGAGAATTACTGTCCATGGGGTCACAAAGAGTCAGACGGGCCTGAGCACACACGTGAACACTGGGGTGCGTGTAAGATAGGAGTTTAACAGTGAATAAACCTTAGAAGAAAATGCAAATGACAGAAATCCAGTTTACTTGCTGAATATTTGGATTCCTAGATCTAGAATAAAAACGACAGGAGGGCAGGGACTTCTATCTCTTATTCGCTGCTGCATTTCCACCTCCTGCAATGCTGCCTGGCGAGTAGGAGAAACTCTGGAAATGTTGTGGGTCGGGTGCAGGGGCATACTCTAGCTTACGGGTAATGTTTGTGGGTAATGTTATACCTAAAGTATTCGGGTAGGATATGAGTTACTGGATTCTTTCAAGTTTGCTTAGATAAACTTTATTTCATGTTACAGTCAAATAATCTGCAGAAATGATAATGTCTGGGCTGAGTTCTCACTGGCTGGAGTGTGATGTTGAGGGTACTATGATGTTAGTATTTTTTGTCATCACCAACTGAATATCCTGCCTGTGACTTTGTTGTGTTGAGTATTTGCAGTGCTGGCCACACGGCGGGCAGAGGTGTGATCTGATCATAGCTGGCGTCTCCTGCTTCTGTTGAGTTTAGAATTCTGATCCCCAGGAAGGGGCTCAGAAGAAAGCCAGACCTGTATCTAGCCCAGCTCTGGAAACGTACCTGCCTTTTAAGGATCCCTCGTGTGACACAGGGAGTTTATGCCCGTGGCACTAGCTGTTAGAACAACAGCTTGTAAGGCTTCTATAGCATCATCTTTTCAGAAGGAGATCCGTGTAGTTTTGTCGTGTCACTGAGAATGTGGACACACGTGGCCCCTTTATTCCAAGAAATTCAGGACTGTGTGCCCAGGCTCACTTTAATTCACGACGTAGGAGTTGTTATTTTTTACTTGTGTGTGCTTATTTTGGGACCAAATTAGGAGGGTGTGGAGCTGTGTAGAGCAGCATCGCAGGTTGGGAGGGTGGGGACCAGGATCCTCATCACCCAGTTTCTGACTGGTCTCCACCTGGAGTCCTCATTGCCCCTCCGTGTGTTCCAGCCTTTCCACCACACTGTCCTTTTGGCAACTTCTAGAGAAGGGAACGACATGGGATGACATGGTTGGATGGCATCACCGACTCAATGCACGTGAGTTTGGGTAACCTCTGGGAGCTGGTGATGGACAGGGAGGCCTGGCGTGCTGCAGTCCATGGGGCTGCAAAGAGTCGGACAATTAACAGAGGATAGTATGCCAGACTGATGCTTCCCCAAGTGTTGCCTGGAGATCACTGGTGTTATCAGATGCCTTTCAGAGGAGCAGTTTGCTGGTCAGATAAGTTGGGAAAGTATTGGATACTGCTTTCCTCTCTTGCGAGCACAATGCACCTGAGCCTGTTAAAGTTTTTGGAGCTTTAAAAGGAGGACTTAAATTTGGATTAACCTCGTGGGTCCCAGCCTTCCTTTCCACAGAACCCTTTCTCAGCTTGACAGCTCTTAACCTTTGCAAGAACAGTGTTCCACCCACCAGCCTTTAAGAGAGAGGTGTTGCCATGATGGCCACATCTGATTTGAGTTTGATTTGGCCCTCGCTAGCAGCCGTAGACTCAGGGAGTGTTTCTCAGCCTTCATCTTGGAGCTCTGAAAAAATACAGATGCCCAAGCTCATCCCAGAGTTTCTGATCCTGAGTGTCTGGCTGGTGCGCATTGCCTGCGTTTGTAAGATGCTCTGCAGGGGGTCTCCGGTGTCCCAGAGGCTGAGTTACTCTTCTTGGAAGAGGTTTCTGTTTCTCTCAGGCTGAAGTAGTTGCCTCCACTTCAAACCCTTCTGGATGTTGGGTGTGTTTCCTCAAGGGAGTTGGTTTTCTATTGAAATAGATCTGATGTGACGTGTGGCTTGGAAGCCCTCAGCTGCTGGGACTCCGCTGGTGCGTTTGGGGCCAGGGGTGGCCAAGTCCGTTGCAGGCGTGGTCCCGAGGCTGCCGGATCAGGGGGGTGGAAGGAAGTGTGAGAAGGGGGGAGCATTGAGGGTCATGCTCCTGACCCCCCAGGCGCTGTGCAGACCTGGAACTCCGCCCATCAGTCAGCTGGCGACGTGGAGGCACGGAGGAGGGTCTCGGGTTCTCTCGGAGAAATGTTCTGTTGCGGTCGCCTCCTTTCATCTCTGGGCGTGCCTGCCTTCCTGTCCACTCTCTGTTCCTCCCCATTTACCCCGAGAAGCCGGGCGGGAAGCAGCCCAGTGAGGTGGGCGGGCTTTTACTGTAGCTACTGGGGACTCCACACCAGGATAGTGAGGTGGGTCCTGCTGCCACAGGTGCCCCCGGAGGCTTTTCCAGGGAAGGGCCCGGGTGAGGAGGACCAGCAGGCTGCCTCCCCTGCCGCTTCAGGGGGTGGGACACAGGCCCCAGCGACTCAGTCTTTGATCCGAGGCAGGCGCATCCAGCTTGCCTTTACCCCACTGATGTGGGCTCACCGGCCCGACCACGGAGACGACACCGCGCTCACCAGAGAGCATAAACTCTGGCGGAAAGTGACCCGTCCTGTGAATGTCGGGGTGGAGGGAGGAGCCCGCACTGGCCTCTCTGTGGCGCTGGGCAGTGACCCGCTAGAAGGAAGGGGACCGCTTTCTGCACGGCGTGCATGCACCGCGTCCTCCGCTGCACACCTGGAATGCCCCTTTCTTCCCTGCCGCAGTCCTGGGAAGTGTGCTTCTTGACTGACTCTCCAAGCGAAGATGAGCGACACGGAAACTCAGAGAGAAAAGTGTCTTGTCCAAGAGTGGCTTGAGAGTGCGGGGCTGGAGTGCGAGCTTAACTCTGTTCCATTCCAGGGTGTGCTTGGGTGTCCCCGGCCCCGTCCTGCGGACTGTGGCTGGTCCCCATTGTCAAGGTTGCCATCGCTCTTGCTTCTGAATGTCTTCTTTGCGGTTGGGCTGGGTAACAGGCTCTTGCATTCACACCAATAATGTGCAAGGGTTCCAGTTTCTCCACATCTTCACCTGTGTGGTTATTTTTGCTTTTTGATAGTAGTAGCTTCCTGAATGGAGAAGGCAATGGCACCCCACTCCAGTACTCTTGCCTGAAAAATCCCATGGACGGAGGAGCCTGGTGAGCTGCAGTTCATGCGGTTGCAACTGAGCGACTTCACTTTCACTTTCCACTTTTCATGCATTGGAGAAGGAAATGGCAACCCACTCCAGTGTTCTTGCCTGGAGAATCCCAGGGACAGCGGAGCCTGGTGGGCTGTCGTCTATGGGATCGCACAGAGTCGGACACGACTGAAGCGCCTCAGCAGCAGCAGCAGCAAGGACATAACAAGAAGCCGTGTGGTGCTTCATTACCTGTCAGCTGCTGCTATAGCCCCGTGAGAGAGTGCTTTCTGTCACCCCTTGTTCTGGGACAGATTCTGAAGGAAAAGACGGTGACCAAGGATTCAGCTACTTTCTCCGCTGAGTTTGTTTAGATTATGCTTCTTTTGATTTTATAAACAGGTGACTGGTTGTTGGATAAGCCATTAGTTGTACTCACTGGCAGTGCGCCTTACATCCAGGATTTGTGGCATTAGCTAGAATTTTATAATGGTGTGAAAAAATTTCATGGAGTAAATAAGAGTATCACCATGTAGTATAAAGCTAACATTAGTGAAATAAATATTAATCCGAGGGTAACTGTTTTTAGCCTAAGATTTTTCTTAATTCAGTATCCAGACTGAGCTGTTCCGTGTTTTTTTTTTTTAAAGAGAGGGAAAAAAACTCTTTTATTTCAGCTCAGTTTGAAATTCTGATGTGAAAATCACCATGGCCTTGCAAAAGCTCAATGTGAGTAATACTATGTCCGTAACTTCGTTCCAGAAGCCGGGTACCACTGCCCAGGAGGCAGGTGGCTGTGTGCTTCTGAGTTCCCTGAACACAGGTTTCTCAGATGTCAGCTCTGGAGGGTGATCGGTTAGTTTGACTAAACATAAGTCATAAGGTGGAGAAGGCAGTGGCACCCCACTCCAGTACTCTTGCCTGGAAAATCCCATGGACGGAGGAGCCTGGTGGGCTGCAGTCATGGAGTCGCTAAGAGTCAGACATGACTGAGTGACTTCCCTTTCACTTTTCACTTTCATGCATTGGAGAAGGAAATGGCAACCCACTCCAGTGTTCTTGCCTGGAGAATCCCAGGGACGTGGGAGCCTGGTGGGCTGCCGTCTATGGGGTCGCACAGAGTCGGACACGACTGAAGCGACTTAGCAGCAGCAAGTCATAAGGACCTAAGTGGATGGAAAAGCTACAGAGGTGAATGATCTTCCAAAAGCCTCGCAGCTGGGGGCTGGCAGACACCGCTTCTGATTTTGTCATCACAGATAATGTTGTCTTTAGTTGCCTTATTTTTAAGAAAAATACAGTTGGCCAGCTATTACAGTAGCCAGCTGTTCGGCTTGGCCCTGTGTGTGTGTGTGTGTGTGTGTGTGTTTTGTTTTGTTTTGTTTTTGTCGGGGGTGGGGGAGGTTTCCATTGGGTCTTCATTTGCTGCCTCTAGGCTTTCTGTAGTTGGGGTGAGTGGGGGAGCCACTCCTTGTTGGGGTGCACGGGCTTCTCACTGTGGTGCCTTCCCTTGTTGGTGAGCACAGGATCTGGGCACACGGGCTTCAGTAGTTGCAGCCTGCAGGCTCTGTAGTTGTGACTCATGGGCTTCAGTTGTTCTCGGCATGTGGGATCGATCATCCCGGACCAGGGATCGAACCCGTGTCCCTTGCATTGGCAGGGGCCTTCTTATCCACTGTACCACCGGGGAACTCTCAGTGTGTGCTTCCTCTGTGATATTTAATGGTAACCCAGTAGCGCAGACCTTGCCCGGCATTGCCGGCCGCGTGGAGTGATGTTTGTCCGTGTCCGTCAGGCCTCCCAGGCCCAGAGGAGGAACAGATGGCTCACAGACCCTGGAAGCCTGGTTCAGGGCAGCAGGCAGGTGACAGCGGAGTTTAAATAAGCTTAAATGATGCCTGCAAGTGAACATCTTTCCGAACAAGGCCTGTGGTCAAAGAAATTGGATTTATAGCGGTTGGTAATTTTAGTGAAAGTTAAGTCTTCTATTCCGTCGTGCTAAATTATACTTGCTTATCATCATCAGAAAGGACTGAGGGGTTTAATAGCCTGATTTGTTCTGGGAAAAGTTCACTTAGCATACAATCAAATGACCTTACTTTTATTTTAGAGGCTGGTCAGATAACATATAAATTCCAGGGCTTCACACTGGGTTCAGTGCAGCTTAGAATTCTTTTCCAGTCCTGAATATTCATTGGAAGGACTGATGCTGAAGCTGAAACTCCAACACTTTTGCCACCTGATGCCAAGAATTGACTCATTGGAAGAGACTGTAATGCTGGGAAAGATTGAAGGCAGGAGGAGAAGGGGACGGCAGAGGATGAGATGGTTGGATGGCATCACTGACTCATGGACACGAGTCTGAGAAAGCTATGGGAGTTGGTGATGGACAGGGAGGCCTGGCGTGCTTCAGTTCATGGGGTTGCAAGGAGTCGGACACAGCTGAGCAACTGAACTGAGTGTGTCTATGTCAGTGTCTGCCCTCTCTGGTCTAATCCAGTCCCCCAGAGCTTCCCTCTGAGTAGTCCTTTGAGGCATCACACGGCGGTATGTGTTGGAATGGCTACCTTTCTGCAGAGCGAGCATATGGAGCCTACGTCATATGCGTCAAGAGATAGAAATCCCAGCTCATACTGACTCAAGCAAAAAAGAAAACATATGGGCTTCTATAAATACACAGGCAGCTGGCTTCTGGGACCCCTTGGTCCAGGGACTCGACTCTCTCGGGTCTCCTCTTTTGTCAGGTTCGTTCGGATCATGGGAACGGTGAGCCATCTGTAGGTTCAGCTCCAGCTGAAGAGGGTGGTGCTTGTCTCTTGGTCATCCCAGCACACTCCAGGGCGTAGTCGCTGACCTTGACGGGGCACGTGTCTGTCTCTGAACCAGTCCTCGTGTCTAGGGGCTGAGTTATTCATTGATTGGGTCTTGGCTGTGGGCATCAACTCCTGAAGCCTGTTGATTTCCTTCACACACAGGCTGGAGAAAATGATGGCTTAGTGGATGCCCTAGGTTTTTCCAGTTCAGATGCTGGGACTTTCAGGGCACACGAGCATCAGAGTCTTTCTCCTCGATCTGGAAGCTACAGTGTCACTTGTGGTCTCAGGGGTCAGTGTTCCTTCTTTCCCACGTAAGGTTCTTGACTTGGGTCATCTGTGAAAACTTGAATCATATTCTTCTATCATGGTACCATTCACCAGAACAGTATCTGCAATCCCAGTGGAGGGGGACTTAGAGTCAGCAGTATTGCCCATTTAGCAGCCGTGGCCTTCTGGAGAGAGGCCTGAGGGACAGGAGTCTTGTCTTTTCAAGCCTCATTTTTCTTTCTCAGCTTTTCCAGGACTCATTTGGGTAGGATAGATAATCAAACAGCTTGGGTGGGTAAATTGTTATTGCAAAATTATCTTTAAAAGTTTTTTTTTCTCATTGTGTAAGTTTCAGGTGTACAGCATAAATATTTGAAATCTGTGTACCACATGGGTGATCCCCATCACAAGTCTGGTTACCGTCCATCACCATACAGGTGACCCTCTTGGCCTGTTTCTCCTGCCTCCCAAACCCCTTCCCACACACTATTATCTTTAAGCTTTTGCGTCTGCTTTCTTTTCCTGTGAACTAAGATGAGTAATTTCCTAGGTTGTTAGAAAAGTCAGACTAAATTTCTGAAACCTTTGAAATTATGATGAGCTCAGCCCTCTTACTTTTTTAAAGTGTAAATCCCTTTTGAACTCTTTATTTCTGAAAAAATTTATTGAAGTACAGTTGATGTACAATATTATGTAAATTACAGGTATATTCACCACTCCAATTTATCTGCAATAGCAGCTTCCTGTCTTCATGTTAAGAAATCAGTCTCACCACAAAAGAGTAATAACTCAATTTTATTCTCTACATTACGGGCCTAGGGTTTCCAGAAGGTGAAATTATGACTACTGTTGATACCCAGTAGCTGATGTGATTTTATATTCATTTTAGGAGTTAAAAACATCTCAGACTTCAATGAAAAATCTTTATAGAGTAAGTGACAGACTTAAAACTAAAAAAGAAACAGAAAAAAAGAATGTATATGTCATAAAAGATATCTTACAGAATTCTGCCCCAAATTAAAAGATTTTAACCTTGAGACTATTTATCTTTAATAGCAAAGTGGGTGAGAAAAGCTATGAAAATTCCATAATTGAGCTGAAATTATGAGTCCGGTTTAAATATGTGATTTATATCTGTGTTATTACCCTCCCCCCGACCCAGTATATCTCCCGTAATTGTGGCTCCGGGAGCTTATTGGATTTGTGGCTCTCTATCTTTAATTTGTTTTGGGAAACTGCCGGTGATTATTTCTGCAGCTATTGCTTCTTTCTCCTCTTTTCTTCTGGGGATTCCAGGCATAGATGTATTGGCGCTTTTATCCATGTCTCAGGTGCCACTTCAACTCTTTTCTGTACTTTTATTCTTCTGTTCTCACTGTGCTTTTTTACAGACATTTTCTTCTTATACCCCTTTTTATACAGACATTTCCCCCTTATACTACTTTTACTTTAGAAAATCCTCCTCCTTTTGCTGTGTCTGATTTACTGGAATCAAGATTGCTGGGAACAATATCAATAACCTCAGATATGCAGATGACACCACCCTTATGGCAGAAAGTGAAGAGGAACTAAAAAGCCTCTTGATGAAAGTGAAAGAGGAGAGTGAAAAAGTTGGCTTAAAGCTCAACATTCAGAAAACAAAGATCATGGCATCCAGTCCCATCACTTCATGGCAAATAGATGGGGAAAGAGTGGAAACAGTGTCAGACTTTATTTTAGGGGGCTCCAAAATCACTGCAAATGGTGATTGCAGCCATGAAATTAAAAGATGCTTACTCCTTGGAAGGAAAGTTAGGAGCAACCTAGATAGCATATTCAAAAGCAGAGACATTACTTTGCCAACAAAGGTCCATCTAGTCAAGGCTATGGTTTTTCCAGTGGTTATGTATGGATGCAAGAGTTGGACTGTGAAGAAAGCTGAGCGCTGAGGAATTGATGCTTTTGTTGGAAAAGAGTCTTGCGAGTCCCTGGACTTCAAGGAGATCTAACCAGTCCATTCTAAAGGAGATCAGTCCTGGGTGTTCTTCGAAAGGAATGATGCTAAAGCTGAAACTCCAATACTTTGGCCACCTCATGCGAAGAGTTGACTCATTGGAAAAGACTCTGATGCTGGGAGGGGTTGGGGGCAGGAGGAAAGGGGGATGACAGAGAATGAGATGGCTGGATGGCATCACCGACTCGATGGACATGAGTTTGGGTGAACTCTGGGAGTTGGTGATGGACAAGGAGGCCTGGAGTGCTGCGATTCATGGGGTCACAAAGAGTCGGACACGACTGAGTGACTGAACTGAACTGAACTGAATTTACTGTTAAACCTGTCTGTTGCATTTTTAATTTCAATGATTATATTTCCATTCAGTTCTTTTGTGTAGATTCCAGGTATTTGATAAAATCAATCATCTTTAATCTATTTTCTTACACACAGCAATTATAATTGTATTTAAATTCCTTTTTGATAATTGTAGTATATCACCTAGATAGTACACTTAGAATGTATGTATTATCCATCCTTTCTCTCTAGTTTTTGTCATTTGTTCTTATCTCGTGCTGTGCTTAGTGATTTATAAAAGACCTGACATTGTATTTGAAAATTGCAAGGTCTCTGGATGCTGTTATTTTCTGCCAGAGAATACTTAATTTTCTGGTGGGCAGTAGAATAAATCTGTTCATCTAGATAGTAGTCAGCAGTCACTGTGATTGATGGAGTTCAGGCAGGTGTGTTTCTCTTGACCTGACTCCTAAGGCGTTGGTCAGTCGAGTCTTTGGAAGGGAGCTCAGGGTGGAAGGGAGCTCAGGGTGATGTCAAGAGTGTTGCCCTGATTCCAAGAGGTCTGGATATGGGAGCCAGAGCAAGGGACCGAGGGTGGGACCCCAGGGCTGACACTGTTCTGAGAAGCTTGGCTTTGTCGGTATTCACACACACCCTTGAACGTAAGTTCGCCGACAGTACAGGGGTGGTAGGGTCTGCAGTCCTGTAGCCCAAAGTCTCTCATTTTGAATGTGTATTAGAATCTGGGATAAGCAACCCCCCTAAGCAGTGACTTAAACAATAGTTGTTTTTTTTTTTTTTTCAAACAAAATCCAGAGGTGTTGATTCACCCTAAATGCAGAACAGTCTGGGAAAATAACTGTGTTCTCTGAGTCTGTAGGATTATAGGATTGATTCTGAAGTGTGGGAGGGGTGTGCACAGAGCTAGGGGCATGACATGTGTCCCCTCCATTGGCTCATCCCAAGTCCTCTCAGTGGCTGGGTGCTGGCTTAGCTCGATTAATTGGGCAGGGCTTTGGGGAGAGAGGATTTTAGAAATCGTGATGAGCTGTCATCCTGAACGCCAGTGGCAGGTTGAACAGCCAGGGGAGTAGACGCCCTGGACGGCGTCTGCAGCCTGCCTGCTGCCTTGTGTCTCGGGTGTGGACCGTGCACACCACCTGCGCCTGGACCAGGGGCACGTCTGCTGAGGACCCTGTGCTGGTCCGTCGGCCGACTACACGCCCACTGGGTCTATGGCAGCGTCTGCCATCAGGGAGCCACCCCGACGAGGCCTGTGTGTGTCGTCCGCCAGCCAGCTCTTTGCGTTTGAATTAACTGGGGGCTGGCATCGCTCGACGTGGTGGCTTTGCTTGTTCTCCTGCAGGGCCCCGGGTTCGGGAGTCACCTCGACCACCTCTCCCTTCCTAGTGACGATGCAAAGCCTTCCTGGTGTTGGCTCCAGGGTTTTGCTCAAAGCAGAGCCCCAGGAGCTGGTGCCCACCTTCACTCCCTGTGATGACCGAGCCAGTAGGGGGGGGTCTCACTTGCCTGCAGATCACCCTTGCCTGACCTGGAAGCCTGACACCCAAGGGTGTGGCAGGGAGGTGGGGGCTGCCGGCTGAGATCTTTTGTGCCACCCCGTCCGCCACCCCAACAGAAAAGCTAGTCGCCTGTAGAGAACAGGTTAGGTTCTAGGTTCTCCAAGGCCCAGTGCAGCCCCAGTTGATTTCCAGGTACAGGAAGGGACACTCCTTTGTCAAAGTCTACCAGTGGCAGATAAGAAGTGGGGCTTCGGGGTACAACCGTGGAGAATCCAAGTTGCTTCTTCTCTGTCCTTCCCAAAGGAGAGTGGAGAGGCTGGGCGTCGAGAGGGCCCCCTGCTTCTGAGCTGAGGTGGAGGAGGGACAAGGGGCTGCTCTTTGCATTGCTGGTGTCCACAAGAAGGGAGGGCCACCTGCACTCTGCCAGTGTGTCTGCTGCCTGCCCCAGGCTGGTGCAGCGCAGACCAAGCGTGTGCTGGAGGGTGTGGGGGTGTCTCTTGCAGAGGCCACAGACAGCCTCCCCGAGGTCAGGGTCCCTGAGAGACATTCCTGCAGACTCCTGCCATGAGCAGGCTGGCGTCCTGGCCCCACGGAGGGAAGACTCGCTTGGGCTGCGTTGGGCGGAGGGAGAAGGCTTTTTCTCATCAGCATGGGGCGGCGAGACGCTGCGCCCTGGGGCTTGGCCGGGTCTCCTCTCAGGAGGCTGGCGAGGCTCAGAGCAGCCGCTCAGGGCAGAGACCCCGCTGGCGAGGCTTGGGCGCCCTCCTCCGTCCTGCTGTCATGTGGGAGAGTCGGACGTCGGCCCAGAAGACAACTGACCACGTGGAGGTGGGGGGAAGAGCTCAGGCCAGCCTCTCTGCTCTGTGGCCCGAGGAGCAGACGCAGGGAACAGAGGGCGTGGGGAGCTGACCTCCCCTTCTGCTTCTGCCCGCCCGCCTTTAACCACCGGCTTGGCCTGCTTTGCAGGGAGGCAGGAGTATCTTAGGATCGAATGTGAGAGGGATGAGTTCCATGTCTTAAACCCTTTTCATTGGAGAAATCTCTCAATGTACATACAAGTAGAATAGAGTGAACTTTCACGGATCTGTTGCCCAGTCCAACAACTGTCAACCTTTTGCCGGTCTTGTTACTTCTCTCCTTCCCCAACTTTTATTAAAAACTTTTTTTGGGGGGGACTATTTTTTAAAATTAATTATGTTTGGCGGTGCTGGCTCTTCGTCGCTGCACGGGCTTCTCTCTAGCGCGGTGCTCCGGCTTCCCTTTGCAGTGGCTTCTCGTTGAGGGCACGGACCGGAGGGCACCTGGGCTCAGTAGCTGGCGGGCAGGTGGCTCAGTGGTTGTGGTTGCCAGGCCCCAGAGCACAGGCTCAGTACTCGTAGCACATGGGCCTAATTGCCCCAAGGCATGTGGGATCGTCCCAGACAAGGGATCGGACTCGTGTCTCCTGCATTGACAAGCGGATTCTTTAGCACTGAGCCACCAGGGAAGGCCCGTGGGACTATTTTTAAAGCAAATCCTAGTCATGTCATTTTATGTGTAAATAACTCTTGTTTATATTTCTAACACACAAGGGCTTTTTTTTCCCCTGCAAAACCGTTATGCCATTATTATTTACAACAAAATTAATATTAATTCCTTACTTAATGTTCTGTAACACTAACCATATTCAGATTTCCCTGGTTGTTTCAAAAGGATCATTTCACAGTTGCTTTTCAAATTTGTGTATAAACAAGGTCCATATTTTGCATTTGGTGACTGTGTGTATAAATCTCTCTATTATGTAATTGTTCCCCTTAGGGCAGTTTCTGTTTCTCCTTCCTAACACTGCTCGATGGTGAAGTAGGTCCGTCTGTCCTGTAGAAAGTGCCACCCTTTTGACTGGTTGCTTCCTCATGGTGACATTTAACTTGTTTCCCTACCTCTGGTATTATTATTTGGAAGCTGGCAGGTAGATTTAGAAACTTGGCTAGATTCAGGTTCAGTGATTTTTAGACTAGGTACTTCATAGTGGTTATTTAAATATTATTAACATTAAATATCATTACTTCTTAATATTATTAATATTTTAATAGCCAAAGGACACTGAAACATTTTAAGATGGACTGAGAATAAAAGTCACTTTCTGGGGGAAAGAGGCACAGTGTACACTCTGCTGTTACTGGAAAATTAAAACCATTGGTTATTAATCAGATCAGCCTATTAAAGAGCAAAAATTCAGCCAGTTAATTTGAAGATCTAGTTGACTTTACTAAGCTACTCATGAACAGGCAGCTTCCTGTCCGGCAAGTAGAGAAATTCTCCAAGGAGTTGTATGACATGGATTTCCTAGGCAGGAGGAGGGTGGGGCAAGGAAGTTATTAGCAAAAGTAAGGATTATTTCAGGCCAGGACTACTACTACTGGGGAAGGAAATGGCAGGAGTCTTATCATGTAGGCCATCTCTTTGGTGCAGACCCAGAAACCCCAGATGGGCCGATTGACATCACCTGGGGAGGTGGGAACTGCAGCCGGTGCAAAGCCTGGGTCTAGTGTCCTGGGCTGTAGCGCAAGTGACTTACGGGGGAGGAAGTTGCGTTTTCTATTTCTGTATTCTTGTCTACGGCTATACCACACTGAACGTGCCTAGTCTCATCTATTTCTTTATTCTTTTATTTATATTTTAATTTCTTTATTGAAGTGTAGTTGATTTTCAGAGTTGTATTAATATTGCTGTACAGCAAAATGATTCAGTTATGCATATATATACATATATTCTTTTAAAAATGCTCCTTTCTGTTTGGTTTATCATAGGATATGGATTATAGTTCCCTGTGTATACAATAGGACCTTGTTTATCCATTCTCTATATACTAGTTTGCCTCTGCTAATCCCACCTTCCACTCCATCCCTCCCCCAACCCACAGGGCCCCTCGAAAACCACCGTCTATTCTGTCACTGTTTTGTTTTGATCATGTTCTGTGGCTGTGCTCAGACTGTGTTTGGATGAAGTGGTGGTGGTTTAGTCGCTAAATTGTGTCTGACTCTTATGACCCCATCGTCTGTAGCTTGCTGGGCTCCTCTGTCCATGAGATTTGCTGGGTTGGGCTGGGTAAGGAGAGGATGAACCAAATTGACTTCATCTTTTTCACGTCTTGAATCAAAGTAAAACTTGGGAACAGCAGCCATGGGAGTGCACCCTTTTAAACTATTTGCTGGTGGGAGTGCAAACCTTGTTCCTTTCATCTTCTGTCCTCTGTATGCTGCTGCTGCTGCTGCTGCTGCTGCTGCGTAGCTTCAGTCATGTCCCGCTCTGTGCGACCCCGTGAACTGCAGGCTACCAGGCTCCTCCGTCCATGCAATTTTCCAGGCAAGAGTACTAGAGTGGGTTGCCATTGCCTTCTCCTGAATGTCCTCTGTGTATTTCTCATTTAATGTCATTTCCACAGGTACACGTACAGTTTTGACACAGATTCCTTGGGATTGTTTTCTAAATATGATTTTCAGGGCCATAGCATTTTTCTAGAGAAAGTACACAGATATATCTCATTCCAGGTTATTTATCTTAACAAGGACAGATGAAAAATACTGTCTTCTGTCTTTTATGAACAAACGTCCATGAAAAACTTCAGTGTGAATTGTCATAAGTCTCCTTGATTAGTAAAACATTAAGTTATGTAAATATTTAATAGTCCCTATAAAATTTTAGCATTTGCTAACCAATTTACTCCCCTTTGCATAAGAAACGTGTCTTGCAAATCATCCACTCAAAGGGTAGCTTTATTTATTTGTAGTTGGAGAAATAGAATTAGTTTGAAATAATTTTTTATTATTATTATTTTTTGGCTGAATGTAAACTTTTCCTTTGTGAGTAGTGTGCACAGATGAAGTGATTTTTTTGCTGGTCAAAGATGCTTTTGTCCATTTGATATTTGGACCTCTTTAACCGCTCTTAATACTAGTGTCTCAGAAGGGACTCTTGAATCTTACTGCTTTTTGCTTTCTTGACTTCCTGTGTTAACCTATTCTGAATATTACCGTGATTTTTTTCCCCTTAGACTCAGTGTTAAGCCTGAAATACCACTCTTCTTCCATTGCATCGTATCCTTGAAGAATGACAAGAACAGGAGAAAATTAATGATGTGGATATAAAATATTTTATCCCTTTCATCAGAGGAGATGACATTTTATAGGTAGATAAACACTTAGGTCTTTTGGAGGAAGTGACTCTATAACATTTTAAGGGAAAATATTTGCATTTTTGTTGCTATTGCTGACGTTTTTCCAATTGACTGGCAGATTTTACTGTTTTCAGTATGAAAAAGATGGTTGAGGTGAATGAAATTCTGTAGCCATTTAAAATATGCAGTTATGAGATGACCTATGATAAGCAGTGGAGAGTCAGCTACAGGGAAAAAATTATGTAATGACTTTTGCAGTGATGAAAACGAGGCTGGCAGTTTAATCTAAATATTTTGAAATGAATAAATGAACTCAGCTTATCCACTGAAAACGTAGAGCATCTTCTTAGAATTCAGAGGTATCGTACATTAGCCTTTCAGGTAGCCAGTTCTTGTAGCAGAAAGGGCAGAGGTCCCCGTTCCATCTTGCTGATGGACTGTAGGTTTGCTTGAAAATAGAAAGTCAGTGGTTGAAATAGCCAAGGCCATCTCCTGTGTGCTTTGGCTGTGGAAGCTGAAGTTCATGCCTTTCTCTGTGACTTTTCAGTTTTGTTTTTTTTTCCCAAACATTGGTTATTTTTGTCAGGAGTTACTTAAACAATAATGACTTGTTTAGTTGCTGAGTTGGACTCCTTTATGTTTAATCATTAGCTTAAAACATGTTTAGCACCTTTTTTGTGGAAATGACACTTTAGCCACGTGAGTTAATGAGAGAGAGGTGGCGGCTGACAGCCATCCTTGCCCTGGTCCTGATCTCTGACTGCTCTCCACTGCCTCCGTAGACACACCAGGCTCATGCTAGCAGGAGTTGTCCTGCACTAGTTTCTGTGATTCCTTGACTAACGGGTCTCTGGTTGGGGACCGGCTCTCGTAAGCCGGAGCGTCTAGTGCATGAATATCTGTGCATCTCAGAGGTGGAGCTTCAGGAATCACAGGCGTCTCTGTGCACGCCTTATTGCTTTAGGAGGAGTCCTCGGGGCAGCCTGAGCCCCGCCCCGAGCCCCTGGGACCCTTGGTTGTCAAGTTGGAGACACTCCTCACTTTGGTGCCTGACCTGACTGCCTCTTGCCCTCCATGGATGTCTGGGTTTTGATTAGGGCTCCTTGAGACGTTAATGAGGATCAAATATTACTGAGACAATTAGAACCACCTACATGTCTGCGTTGGGAGAGAGCCTGTTTTTTGATTGGCTAGAAGTTCAAGTGTTTTAGACGTTCATATTATAGCCAACAACAAAAATATGTTTAGAGAATATTGGCTTCTCATAATTAAAGTGATTAAGACAAATATTCAGCTTTAATAAACAGTCAGTGTTTTTTCTTATTTACCATTTTAATGATGTGTAATTTATATAAAGTACCCGAATGTTAAGTGTACATACAGCTCAATGAAGTTTTACATACAAGTATGTCTTCACAGATCACCACCAAGGAGGCTCCCTGTCCACACCTCTCTCCCACTTAACACCCCCACCCTCATAAATAACTGCTATTCTTTCCTCAGATCTAATCCAGCACCTTGGAATAGTTTTGCCCGGTTTTGAGCTTCGTGTGAGTGGCGTCATAAGGTCTGTGTTCCGTTGTGTCTGGCTCCTTTTGCCGTGTCTGCGAGACTGATGCCGTGGTTTGCTCTTGTTTGTTGCTGTGCAGTGTCTGATGGCAGGAATGAACTACAATTTCCCGTCTTACTGTTGATGGACAGTTTGTGTCTGTCACACAATGACTGCTGTAAATAAAGCTCTGGGGGATACATCTGTTCTTGAATCACTGGATCCCAGGATCTCTATTTACCCTTGAGAACAACACACTCATAGACAGTTTTCCACATTGCTGGTGTCTGTGTAAACCCCCACCAGCACTGTATGTGAGTTCCAGTTACTCACCATCTTTGTCAATACTTGGTTGTGCCAACAGCCAAGAAAATGCAGAAAATGCTGTCTCTGATTTAAACGTATGGTCTTTATATCCCAGAGCTCAGGGGATGCATTTTTATTAACTCCCTAAATGGTATTACTGAGTGCTTTGTTGTCCCTGAGGGTCTGTGAGAGGATAGAACGTGAGTCCTGTACTCACGGGTTTCCCGTATTCCATCAGCACTGGAGAGAACAGGCCGTCAGCGCTGCAGTCCGGATGTCACAATGCGCTGTATTCGAGTCTCTCGGACTCATCTTGACGGCAGGGCTGTGTCCCCTGCATTTCAAGCGCGTTATGCTCGTCTCTGGCCTCTTTTCACTTTGCCTTCCGCAAAGTGAAAAAGCAGACTCACGGTGCCAACCCGTCTGGCTCACGGTAGCACCGTGTGCTACCTAAAAGGCTCCTCTACATTGTCAGACTTGATTCCCTAAAATCTTGCGTATGAGTCAGGTAAATTCAGTTTTGTATTAAAATTGGATAATGACTCAGATATGCTACCTCCTCCAAGAAGTATTTTTCTTTTAAAATTAGATCCCAGGAGCATAATGTCTTAGCTCAAAGGAATTACTATTGATACTTGGATTTCTGATGTTTTCAGGCTAATGGGGAATTTTGAGAAGTCTGCTTTATAAATATCACATTAAGGGAAGCTATCCATTCCACCTACATATAAAGGTAGCTCTAACAGGGGAATAACTAAAAACACAAGGCAGAAATTTCAATTAATTCCCATTTAAGGATGAACTGGCCTCGTTATATATACATTGGTTTGGAATACTTATTCTAAATGGATTGGAATAGAGTAGATGGCATAGAATCTCAGACGTGTTGAAATAGTATACATATCTGTAAAATGCCACTTTAGATCTTATTTTTCAATAGACTTTTCTGTAATTATAAAATTAAAGGACTTAAGGTCTTTTTGTTTTTCATAGTTAGTATAGTACTTAGTGTGGAAATTAAATGTTTCTTTCAGTTCAGTTCAGTCGCTCAGTTGTGTCCAACTCTTTGCAACCCCATGAATCGCAGCACACCAGGCTTCCCTGTCCATCACCAACTCCCAGAGTTCACTCAGACTCACGTCCATTGAGTCCGTGATGCCATCCAGCCATCTCATCCTCGGTTGTCCCCTTCTTCTCCTGCCCCCAATCCCTCCCAGCATCAAAGTCTTTTCCAATGAGTCAACTCTTCGCATGAGGTGGCCAAAGTACTGGAGTTTCAGCTTTAGCATCATTCCTTCCAAAGAGATCCCAGGGTTGATCTCCTTATGTTTACTTAAAACATGGGCTAATGATAAGAATTCTGTTTACCATCAGAACCTACCTTGTACCTATTTGAGCAGAATTCTTAAATAAAGCATCAAGATACCTCTAGATTTCAAACCCAGTTTTGAATAAGAAGATATGGCAATAATTATATCCAATTTATTTTTCTTTCCTTTGTTATAACTAAAATCTATGCATATACCTGAGTTACTTTTAAAAAACTCAGTAAACTTGCTGCTTTTCCTAGTATAGGTTTTTCACATCTTTGTTAAACCCATTTTTAGATACTTTATATTTCTGATTATATAGTCCATGGTCAGTAATATCTTTTAAATATTTCATTTTCTAACTCTTTGTGCTGGTATGTGAAATACAGTTTATTTTTACATGCTAAATTTTGTATCTGCAACTTTGTTAAACTTACTAATTCTAATATTTTACCTGTGTTTTCTGTTGTATTTCCTACATATATAATCACACATCAGTAAACAGTGACAGTTTTATTTCTTCTTTTCCATCCCTTATGATTTTTGTTTCTTTTTCTTGCTTTACTGCGTAGGCTGGGATCTTGAATACAGTGTTGAGGAGAAGTGGTGGTGGGCATCTTTACCTCATTCCTGATCCTGAGGGGAAATCTTTTATCATTTCACTGATAAGTCTGATGCTTGTTGGGAGGGGTTTTGTAAATGTTCTTCAAATTAAGGAGGCTACCTCCTGTTCTCAGTTCTTAAGAATTTTTATCCCGTTGGAATGATGAGTTTTATCACACACCTTGTCTCTACCTTGCCTCTTGAATGGGAAAGTGGCAGTGCTGATGACTCACTCAATAAGGTGTGCTCTTTCGGCCTTCCCTGATGGCTCAGTGGCAAAGAATCCAGGAAACAGAGGTTCGATTCCTGGTCCCAGAAGATCCCACGCACGTGCCACGGAGCAACTGAACCAGTTGCTCCTGAGCCCGGGAGCCACAGCTGCTGAGTCCACGTGCTGCAGCCTCTGAAGCCCTGCGCCCCAGAGCCCATGCTCCACAAGAGAAGCCCGCCCACGGTGATACACGGCAGCCCCGCTCTGCGCGACTAGAGAAGGCCCGGATCACAGCCAAAAACAAACAAACAGATAAACAGCAAAAAAAAGAGATGTGATCTTTCGGATTGTTTATTACCTGCGATGGGTTCCAGGCAGGTCCTTTCACTCTCTTTCTTGGCTAATTGATGCTGGAAGAGCTGATGTTTGCAGTGGCCTTATGCTTCCCTTTTGTTCTGGTTCTGTGTGGGGCCTGGTTCATTATCCTCAGAATACATTGTTGGTTTTCGTTTTGTTAACTTTTCCCCCATCAGGCCTGCACTTTTCATTAGAAGCAGTCTATGTTCCAGCCCCGTATTTTGCCATGAACCCTAAGGTGACCGAGTGTTTGCGTTGAATCAGAGGAAACTGGAGGAAAAGCAGCACATGAGGGGATTGGGAATGTCAGCCTCATCCTTCTACGGGCGGCACGTTGCTATGCAAAGGCTCTTGGCAGAGTCGAGGTACCTGGGGTCCTCTTGCTGTCGCAGGGCGAGGGCCTCCACCCGTGGGCTCTTGTGTTCCCCTCCCTGGGTTGAAGTTGGGACTGAAGTCTTCTTGAGCTATTGTTGCTCCGTGACTCCGTGAATCTGTGAGGGGTTGCCTGACATCATCTTTTCTCTCACTATCCTTATTACCCTTAGAGGGTCAAGAATTTTAATCCTGTGTTTTCAGGTGGAACGCTACCTTACAGAGATTGAGTGATCAGGAGAACAGAGGAGAACAGAGTATCATATTCTAGATCTGCCCTGCAAACGGAAATTGAATATATTCAAATTATGCTTACTTAAATCCCATGGACTGTAGCCTGGAGTCGCAAGAGTTGGACATGACTTAGTGACTAAACCACCCCCACCAAAATGTAAACACCGAAGGACAAGGAAGCCTGGCATGCTGCAGTCCATGGGGTCGCAAAGAGTTGGACATGACTGAGTGGCTGAACAACAACAGCAAAATGTAAATGTCAAATTTATTTACCATGAAGCCAAAACTTTTTTAGATAGCTATCAGACTTTGTCCAGCTCTAGTAGTGATCAATTGTAACAAATATGAAACGCCCACGAAGTGGGAGGCTTACGACAATAGGAATGTGTCATCTCAAGGCTGGAGGCTGGAAGTCTAAAATACAGGTGTGGGCAGGGCTTGGCCTCCTGCAGGCTCCAGGGAGAATCTGGTCTTTGAGTCTGGTCGTCTCTGCTTCCGTGATCACATCGCCTCCTCCCCTTCGGTGTCAGAACCCCTCTGTCTCTCTCTTCTAAGGATGCATAAGATTGCATTTAGGGCCCAACCAGATGATTCAGCATAAGCACCTGCTCTCAAGATCAGTGACTCAATCACGTCTTTTACCACGTAGGGTAATGTTCACACTTTTGCCATGTGCGATAATACTCACAGGTTCTAGAATGTAAATGTATCTTTTTGGAGACTACCATTCAGCACTGAAGGGTGATTTTCTCAGTGTAACTGGAAATGAGCACTTAAAGACCAGATCAGCCTTGAATTTCTTTAAGCTATGAGTAGAGGTCCCTCTACTTTTGGTACCTCAAAAATGGAGCTAGAGAAAATAACATTTTTGAATATATCTCCCATTTCTCTTTGGACTTCCTGTTTATTTCCACTAAAAGAGACTATTAAAGTACCCTGCATTTGAGATACCTCTACTAACCCGATCATGTGAATGAGTGTCATAAATACAGGGTAAAAGATTTAACTTGAAAACTGACATGATGTTGAAGAATGTATGTAAGCAGTCATGCTACACTGCCTAGAGAGTAACAGCTGATGCCAGAGGAAGTGGAAGGAATGCTTCATTTTAAATGTACTCACTCTGGGAGTCAGACAGACTGGTAATTTTTTGTATGTTTTTCAATTTTAGAACTTTTCTGAAGGATGGATTTTAGTCTTTAATATTTCATTCTATAAATATAAGAGAGGGAAAGGATATATTTTTCCTTTAGGGTGATTGTAACATTTAAAGTTTGGCTACGCTCGTAATATTGGCTTCCCTGATGGCTCAGCCTATAAAGAATCTGCCTGCAATGCGGGAACACAGGAGAAGCAGGTTCAAACCCTAGGGTGGGAAGATCCCCTGGAGGAGGAAATGGCAACCCACTCCAGTATTCTTGCCTGAAAAATCCCATGGACAGAGGAGCCTGGCGGGCTATAGGCCAAAGAGTTGAAAAGAGCTGGACGCGACCACACTTGTAATATAATGGTGATTTCAGGGAGGCGTGGGAGATAGAGGCGACCTGGATTATTACTTTGTTTACTTATCACTCGTTCAGTCAACAGATGCGTGCTGAACTGCTGCCGTGTTTCAGGCATTGCCCTGGGAGCTTGGGAAGCTGCGATGAGTAGCACAGCAAGGACTTGACTTTGGTGGAGAACAGACGATAAACGATCGAGAGAAATTTAGAGACTGACAAGGACCCTGCAGTGTTGAAGTAGGAAATGCTCCAGAGTGACCAGTGGCCTCTTGACTGGGGGCCTGGAGAAGGCCTCTCCCGGGAGGTGATGTCTGGGACGAGCTTCAGTGGGACAGGAAGGGGCAAGCCTGTGGGTGTGCTGCGTACGGTGCAGGGTGGGAGCAGCCCTTGCAAAGGTCTTGACGCAAGAACGAACCCAGAAACGAGCAGAGGGAGGGGTTTCTGGGAGGAAACGAGGCCAGAAAGGCAGCGTGAGCCGGTTGGGAGGTCTGTGGAGAGGAGTGACCCTGAGCGACAGTGAGGCCAGGGGGGCTCCGGGCTGCTGTGGGGACCTGCGGGCAGAGAGCGGTGGGTGGTGGAGGACGGTCACCCGGTGGGTGCTGGCAGGGGTGGTGCGGGCCGTCTGGGACCCACCAGCTGCTTCTGTAGCCGAAAATGGCTTTTCCCTTTTGTTCCTAAGTCTCTACTCTGGTGTGCAAGGGGACCTCAAAATAATTTTGTGTGTGTGTGTGAGTGTCACAAAGTGAGGAAGTCAGCCTAACTGGACGTGCATGTGTGTGTTTTGTCGCTCAGTTGTGTCCGACTCTTTGTGACCCCATGGACTGTGACCCGCCCGGCTCCTCTGTCCACGGGATTCTCCAGGAAGAAGGCTGGAGTGGGCTGTCATTCCCTTCTCCAGGGGTTCTTCCCCACCCAGGCATTGAATCCAGGTCTCCGACATTACCGTCTGAGCTACTAGGGAAGGCCTAATTGGAGGACGCACTTTAAATGACGCTGGGTGGTCTTTCCAGAGTTGAGGACTGAGTGAAGTGTCTTGAAGCCGGGGTCCCTTGGTGCAGCTCCTAACCGAGCTGTGGGGAGGCTCCGGGGTGGGGGACGTGAAGATGCTCGGGAATCGGGAGTGAGGAGTGGGGAGCGGGCCTGGAGCTGGAGGGGTGGCCCCTCCCTGCCCGTCCAGCCCCCAGGTGGCTCAGCGCCCCCGCCTCCTCGGCCCCCAGCCCCACCGCAGGCCTCATCCCATGGGTTCCCTGCCAGGAGACAGCTTCCCGGCGTGTGCTCTCTGCCCCGGCTTCGTGATCGCGTCCAGCATCAAGGCTGTTGTGATCATCTCGGCTTCTCTCTTGTGCCCCTGTGCCTTCACCTTGGAGAAGGCAGTGGCACCCCACTCCAATACTCTTGTCTGGAAAATCTCATGGGTGGAGGAGCCTGGTGGGCTGCAGTCCATGGGGTTGGTAAGAGCTGGACATGACTGAGCGATTTCACTTTCACTTTTCACTTTCACGCACTGGAGAAGGCAATGGCAACCCACGCCAGTGTTCTTGCCTGGAGAATCCCAGGGATGGGGGAGCCTGGTGGGCTGCCGTCTCTGGGGTCGCACAGAGTCGGACACGACTGAAGTGACTTAGCAGCAGCAGTGCCTTCGCCTGCTTCTGTCCTCACCTCGTGGAGGTAGACTGGGAACGCATGTGCGTCCTGACCCCGGGACCACAGCACGGTAGCCCTGCATCACCTCTCGCAGGGATGGACGCGGCACTTGGACATGAATTTTTGTGTGTGGGGTTCAGTGGAAGGGATGCAAGGGAGAAGTCCATGGAGCTGAGAAGAGGGAACAACCCCTGTTCTTAGTTGTAGCCTGTTTCTTACCATTTGTCTGTCTTTCTGTACTGCTCATGAGAATGAAACTTAGGTCGAAATAAAACTCTAGAGTTTACATATTTATTTTCAGTAATTTTCATTTCTTTTTTTATACCTTCTGGATCCTTAGTTGTCCACTGGGTGTGTGTATGCCTCATCTCGTTTCCCATCCCTGATGACTTTCCTGTGATGTTTCTTAGTAAGCAGAAAATTTTAACTTTGATGTAGTTGAACTTTATAAATTATTTGCTTATGGTTTGTGGCTCTTTGGACCTTGTTTAAGACATCCGTTCCTACCCCGCTGCCAGGAGGTATTCTTAAGTTCTATATTTAATGCATTTTCTACGAGAAACTCAAGTAATTTGGATTTCTAACCTCACATAACACATCAAGATTAATTTGTATATTAAATTATTTTCCATATTTAGCCTTTCACATTTCGATCTGAAGTTCATCTGCAGTTAATTTTGATGTGTTATGTGAGGTTAGAAATCCAAATTGATTTCTGTTCTATGAATATGTATTACTCTCAGTTCGGTTGAAAAGACTGTCCTTTCTGCTTCTGTGATGTGTCACATACCAGGATGAGTGTGAGTCTATTCTGTTGGTTTATTCTATGCCCACACCATGCTCTTATGTTTAAAAAAATCTTGATTTCAGAGAGGACATTCTTCAAGAGGGTCTTAACCTGTCTTGGCCATTTAAAATTTTAGAATCAACTTAGTGAAGTTCCACACTCCCCAAATAAAGTTTGGGGATCTGGAGTGGGATTGCATTGAGTCTATGAATTAATTTGAAGGAAGCTGATAGTTTATAATATCGAATCTTTCTCTAAAGTCTTTTAAAACATCTTTAAAAAATTCTGTAGTTTTTTTCTTAGACATATTACGTATCCTTTGGCATTCCACATATTTTTTATACTGTTGCAAATATTATTTTTAAGGCGTAATTTTCTGTTTGCTGTTTGTAAAGAAATTTAGTTGGTTTTTCTGCATTATTGATAATTGATTATTCTACATTGTTTAACTCTCCTAACAGCTTATGTGTGAATACTTTGGATATTCTACAAACAATCATATCATTTATGAAGAATTCAGATATATAAGATTTTCTTTCTAAGCCTTTTACCGTTTATTTACTTCCTGCCATTGCACTGGCTGGAGTCTGTTTACTTGTCTAGAAAGGTGGACATATTTGTTGTTCTAATTTCAAAGGGAAATTTTCTGCACTTACCCATTAAACATGAAGTTTGCTGTAGCACTTTGGGGGAGGGAGTAGATAATTTAATAAAGATAAAAGACGTGATTTCTATTCCTCCTTTTTTAAGGGTTTTGAATCATGAATATTGAATTTTACTAAAAATATTTTATGTATTTGCTAAGAAGATTCTACTATTTTTCTGTTTTTAGACTGTTAATGTGAGAAGTTAGATTCCTGATTTTGGCATGTTAAACCAGCTTAGTATCTGGGATAAAATCAGCTTAATATTTTATGTATTAGTGACTTGAGTTTGGTGATGCTTTGAGTGGGAGTTTCTGTGTCTTGTGTTCGTGAAAGCTTAGTTTGCGATTTTTTTTTCCCTTTTCATACCAACTTTGTTGTTAAAATAAGACCTTGAAAACTTTGATTTCATTCTGAGGTTCCCTGAGGAGTAAAAATTAAGCTTTTTGATGTGAGAGCCACTGTTGCATTGAAATAGGACTGTTTACCTAAGCATGTAGTGCGAGGAATATCAAATATTTGGAATTGATTTCTCTTGGAAAATTTCAAATTATGTTCAGAATGCTTCAGTTTGGTTAAGGAGAAAATTCCTTTGTAATAAATTGTTTCACAGATGAAGAGAGTTCTTTTCAAAGTCATTGCAAGAATGTTGTTGACTTGTATGTAATGGGCTCATCCTTTGATGAACCATTTTTTAAAAAAAGATAATTAGATTTAAAACTTGCCCATGATTCCATTTCAGTCTCTGAATGGAATGTCAGTGTGGAAAGAGCTTATCTTTTCCTGGATGACCTGTGATACTAATAGTTTGGGGACTGAGTCAGTAATTGAGTGGTATACTTTCTAAATAATAAAAAAAAAAAGTTTTTGGAAGCAATAGGCAAGTGTTGTAAGTTTAAAAAGTAAAATCTAGATAAAAGCCACAAGATGTAAAATATTTTAAAAATTTGGTTAATTTGGCTGCACTGGGTCTTAGCTGCAGCTCGCGGTGGCTTCTCTCTGGGTGAGGCGTGCAGGCTTCGCTTGCTGTGGGACATGGGCTCTAGAGCGTGCCAGCTTCAGTAGTTGCAGTCCTTGGACTTGGACTTAGTTGCACGTGGGTTCTTACCCCACTAGGGATTGAACCCACGTCCCCCACATTGGAAGGTGAATTCTTAACCCTTGGACTTCCAGGGAACTCCTAAAATACATGTTATAATTTTGGTTGGTGTTAATTAACTTTCCGGGGCATATATATCTTTCTCTGTAGCAACATAGTCTTTGCGCGAGTGTGCAAAAAGCACCTGGCAACCGTGATGCTGTAGCTTGCCCAGTGCCTGGGGCCCTCGCATCCCTAGTGATAACCTCCTCCCCTCGCATTTCTGAGATAGTCTGGGAAAGGACGGAGAGCCGGGTGCAGGTGCGTAAATATATATGTGTGTGTAATCAACGGATACCACTGACACTTGAAGCAAATTGGATGTTAAGGAGCCTGAATCCATAAAAGAGCAAAGTGTGCTAAGCGGTGGCTTTTGTGAACTCCCGGCTGTTCATATCCTTTACTGCAAACTCGATATGTTACTGATCAGATGGTAGCATCCCCAGGTTTCGTGGTGGCGATGAGCTGGTAAAGGAAATACTAGCATTTTGGGATAAGAGGAGACATCAGCCACTGTGCAGTATAGTGTCGTCATCCCAAGGATGAGACCAGTGGCATGCCTGAGATCCGAACGGTATTTATTAGAGTTGGGACTAGATTAGTTTGTTTCTTCATTCATGTATTCATTACACATTTACTGAGAACCGAGTGTGTGTAGGGGGGTTGCTCTACCTACTGGGGATACGGTGGTGAAGAAGGCCCTTCCCTCCCAGGACCTGTATTCCACGGGAGGAGGCGGTGGTGAGCAAAGTGACCGGCGGGGAGAAGTGGCCAGAAGGGAAAGGAGGTGAGCAGGGAGAAGGTGATGGGGTGCTTTGGGTGGGGTGGTCCCTGAGGAGTGACCTTTGAAATGAGGGCGTGAGCCTGTGGTCTTGGAAAAGGGAAGAATGTTCTAGGGAGAGGGAACAGGAAACCCAGGTGGTCATTGCCACCAGATCAGAGGGGGCGGGCTGAGGTGGGTTGGCCGGGGAGGTGGGCACCCAGCTGGCCATGGTGGGGCCCGGGCCTGGTCGCCGGGGCTGGAGGCCTGGGGAGAACCTTCGGGAATTACTGGTCAGCGTCGGAGGACGTTGGA
>SJXQ01000495.1:79666-111240 GCA_006408695.1 Aepyceros melampus | reverse complement strand
TGTGGGGTGGGAGTGGGGAGGTGGGGGTGGGGATTGGGAGTTCATGTACACTCGTGGCTGATTCATGTCGATGTATAGCAAAACGAATACAGTATTGTAAAGCAAAACAAAACAAAAAAGACGTTTTATAACGGAGCTTCTTTTTAAGTTCTTTTTACAGAGTAACTCATGCCCATGGTTAGAAAGCTGACTCGTGCAGAATGGCGTAGAATTAAAGAACACTTGTATTCCTGACCTCGCTTCCCTGCTCTCTCCCTGTTCCCAGAGAAGGGAACCCTTCTTGCGCCTGTAATTGCCCCTTCTGGTAGCCCTCGCTGTGTGTCTGAACTGTACTTAACTGATGTTTCCTCAGTTGGCGTGGACAGCATCTGCTGGCTTCCAGCCACGCTTTCTCCCTCTCCAATTCCTTAACCTCGCGTCACTGTGTCAGTGTTCAGTTCTCCTTGTGCAGTAATGTAAGTAACATAGTTAGATTGTGTATCTTGCCTCATCCCTCCAGGCGGAGTCACCTGGTCCCTGACTTGCTGAGACTTCACTGTCTCTCCCTGTGCCCTTCGGTCCCTTCCAGCTGACTTGCCAGCTGCCCGGATAGATACCTTGCACGTGATACGCTGATCCAGTGATTTCCCCTCAGAGCTTTGAGACGCTGCTCCACGTTGGGGTCCACTTTGCTGATAAGCCTGATCTCAGCCTAATTGTGTTTCCTTTGCAGGTGATCTGTGCTTTCTCTTTGGAGACCTTTAGAATAGTCTCTTTACTTTGGGGCTCTGAAATTTCTCTGTTGTGCTCAGGAGTGTGTGCTTGTGTGTGTGTTTTACAATTTCCCCAATTTTCCAATTTTCCCTGCTAATTTTCTCCTATTTTCTCTGTTTACTTTTTTGTTAGAACTTGTTAGATGATGGACAATTAGAGAAACTGGAACTTATATTTTAGATGCCTATATTTTCTTTTTCTGTATTCTGGATGGCTTTCTCTGTTTCATCTTCCAATCTTTTGTTGATTAAAGAGCTTGTGAGAAATATGCTCACCAACCCCAACCAAGGGATGGACTTGGGAGACACGAAGCACAGTGAAAGCGAGGCTTTTAGATGATGGTCTTGCAGGATGGGGTGCCTGGTGGGCAGGCACTCCCAGGGCAGTTGAAACAAGCAATTTATTCCCTAACACACAGATGCCCCCACACCCTGGTTCTTCATTGGCTGAGTACTGTGGGGTGTACAGTCTTCCTGGAGGTCACCTGTCTCATTATTTCTTTATGGGGCATCCTTTTTTCTCCCTTCCCAACTTATATCGCAGTTTTCAAGGAGGACTTTCTTGCTAGTTTCTCCCTTCACCCAACCTCCTGTTTGCTCGGGACCCTCCAGGTCCATGAATTCTGTCTCTTTTGCAGGTCTTCAGGCAAATTTAGAGCCAGGGCAGAGGCAGTGGGTGGAGTCCTGGCTCTTTCGAATCTCCCTCCCCCAACCCTAAGTTTAAAGAGTCCAGGCTTCAGCTTTATCTAAAGAACCCAGGCTTCACCTTTGTCTAGAACATGGACCACTTCAAGTAAATTTCTGTTTCTCACGAGTTTTTTTTGTGTGTGTGTGGGTGTGTCCTTTTTTGTTCTGCGATTGATTTTTTCATAACATCCTGAACTTATTTATGGATGCAGTGGTTTTGAGCTCTTTGAGAGTAGTGATTGCATTTTTAAAACTTCTTTTAAAGGGACAGAAGCTTCTCATACACCCTCTGTTCCCATGCACGCATAGCCTCGCCTGTTGTCGGCATCCTCACCAGAGTGGTACCCGTGGAATAGCTGATGAACCTCGATTGGCACAATCACCCAAAGTCTGTAGTTTATGTGAAGATTTACTCTGGTGTTGTGTCTCCTGTGGTGGTTTAGTCACTCTGTCATGTCTGACTCTTTTGTGACCCCATGGACTGTAGCCCACCAAACTCCTCTGCCCATGGAATTTCCCAGGCAAGAATCCTGAAGTGGGTAGCTGTTTCCTTCTCCAAAGGATCTTCCCGACCCAGGGATTGAACACATGTCTCCTGCATTGGCAGGCAGATTTTTTTTACCACTGAGCCACCCGTGGGTTTGAGTAAATGTATACTGATGTGTTTTCATCTTTACATTGTCATACAAAATATTTTCACTGCCCTAAAATTCTTGTACTCCACCTCAGCATCTGTCCCACCACTCCATCTCTTGCAACCACTGATATTTAACTGTCTCCACAGTTTTTTTTTCCTTCTTTGCAGCATTTTTTTGTAGTTGGACTCCTAGTATAGTATGTAGCCTTTTCAGTTTAGCTTCTTTCTCTTAGTTGCATGCACTCAAGTTTCCTCCGTGTCTTTCATGGCCTCAGAGCTCATTTATTTTTAGCACTGAATAATATTCCATTGTCTGGATGTACCCATGGTTTGATTATTGACACATGAAGGACACCTTGCTTGTTTCCAAGCTTTGACAGCTATGAATAAAGCATCTATAAAAATCCGTGTGCAGGTTTTGTGTAGACATATGTCTTCAGCTCCTTTTGGTAGATTTCAGGGAGTATGACGGCTGGATTCTATGCTAAGAGTATAAGTAGTTTTATAAGAAACAGCCAGATTGTCTTCTAAAGTGGGGCTCTTCTATTTTGCATTCCACCAGCAGGGAATGACAATTCCTATTGCTCCACACCCTTGCCAGCATTTGGTGTTGTCAGTGTTTGGAATTCTAGCCATTCTAATGGGTGCATAGTGTTACTGTTGCTTTAATTTGCACTTCCTTGATGCTGTCTATTGTTGAATATCTTTTCATGTGCTTATTTGCCATCTGCGTGGTGGTGAGGTATCTGTTCAGTGAGGTGTCTGTTAAGACACTTGCCTGTTTTTTAACGAGCTTTTTCTGTTTTCTTCTTGAGTTTTAAGAGTTCTCCATATATTTTGAATAACAGCCTTTTATCAGATGTGTATTTGCACGTTTTTCCCCCAGTCTGTGCCTTGTCTTCTTGACATTGTCTTTAGCAGAGCAGAAGTTTTTTAATTTTAATGAAGCCAGTTCACCAACTTTTTCTTTTATGGATTGTGTCTTTGGTGTTGTAGCTAAAAACTGTCTGTGTATTCTCTTATGTCATTCTGTGAGTTTTACAGTTTCCCGTTTTATACTTAGGTCTGTGATCCATTTTGATTGGATTTTTGTGAAAGATGTGTCTAGACTTGCTTTTTTGCATGTGGATGGTCCAGCTGTTCAAGCATCATTGTCAGAAGACTCTCCCTGCGGACTTCCCTGGTGGCTCAGCGGTAAAGAATCCACCTGCCAGGGCAGGAGAAGCAGATTTGATCCCTGGTCCGGGAAGATCCCACGTGCCATGGAGCACCCGAGCCCGTGCGCCACAACTGCCGAGCCTGTGCTCTGGAGCCCCTGTGTTGCAGCTGCTGAAGCCTGAGCATCCTGGAGCTTGTGCTCTGCAACGAGAGGAGCCCCCACTATGAGAAGCCCGCACACTGCAGCTAGAGAGGAGCTCTGCTCCCCACAACTGGAGGGAAGGCCACACAGCAGTGAAGACCCAGCACAGCTCAAATAAATAAATATTAAAAGAAAGACTGTCCTTGCTCCAGTGTATTATTGCCTTTTGCTCCTTTGTCAAAGGTCAGTGGACTGTGTTTAGGTGGGTGGGCCTATTTCTGGGCTCTCTCTTCTGTTTCATTGATTTATAGCTCTATTCTTTGATCAGAACCTTGCCTGTCTTGATTACTGTGGTTTAGTCACCAAGTCCTGCCTGAATCTTGCAGCCCCATAAATAGCAAGTCCTGAAGATGATGGGTAGCATGAGTCCTTCAGTTTTGTTTTTCTCCTTCAGTTTTGCACAGGTCACAAAAGAATCCGACATGACTCAGCAACTAAACAGAAACAAATATATGTGTGTGTGTGTGTGTGTGTGTTTCAGTGCTGCTCTCTCAATTTGTCCTACCCTCTCCTTCCCCCACTGTGTCCATGAATCTGTTCTCTGTGTCTGTGTCTCTATTGCTGCCCTGTAAATAGGTTTATCAGCACTATTTTTCTAGATTCCATATATACGTGGTCAGTTCAGTTCAGTTCAGTCGCTCAGTCGTGTCCGACTCTTTGCAACCCTTGAATTGCAGCACTCCAGGCCTCCCCGTCCATCACCAACTCCTCGAGTTCACTGAAACTCATATCCAAATAGTCGGTGATGCCATCCAGCCATGTCATCCTCTGTCGTCCCCTTCTCCTCCTGGCCCCAATCCCTCCCAGCTTCAGAGTCTTTTCCAATGAGGCAGCTCTTCGTATGAGGTGGCCAAAGTACTGGAGTTTCAGCTTTAGCGTCACTCCTTCCAAGTATACATGTTAGTATATGATACCTATTTTTCTCTTTATGACTTAACTCCACTGTGTATTACAGGCTGTATGTTCATCCATCTCGTTAGAACTGACTCAAATGCATTCTTTTTTATGGCTGAGTGATATTCCATTGTTTATCTGTATCTATCTCTTTCTATATGTGTGTGTGTGTATATATATATACACACAGACACATCACAGCTTCTTTATCCATTGATCGGTCAGTAGACATCTAGATTGCTTCCATATCCTGGCTCTTGTAAATAGTGCTGCAGTAAACGCTGGGGTACGTGTATCTTTTTCAATATGATTTCCTCAGGGTCTATGCCCAGTGGTGGGATTGCTGGGTCATGTGGTAGTTTTATTCCTAGTTTTTAAGGAATCTCCATACTGTCCGCTGTAGTGGCTGTATCAGTTTACAGCCAACAAAAAAGCATGGAGACTCATCTATTAACACCAACTTGCTGACAGTAGTTACTTTGTCAGTGTGGGGTGAGGACCCAGCGCACTGTGTCTATTTACCTTATGTAATGGTGTGTTTGTTTTCCCTACTATTTAGATGCCTGCCAGCCTCCTCTGTCCTTGTGATTCTCCAGGCAAGAATACTGGAGTGGGTAGCGATTCCCTTCTCCAGGGCATCTTCCTGACCCAGGGATTGAACCCAGGTCTCCTTAACTGCAGGCAGATTCACTACTGTCTGAGTCACCAGGGAAGCCCCAGTAAAAAGAAGTACAAAAAATCCTAAATATCCCTCAGAGAATTATTTAAAGTGAACACCCATGTAACCACTGTCCAATCAAGACATAGGACCACCCAGCCCCACAGAAGCTCAGCTGTATCCTTCCTTCACCCCTCAGTAACCACTGTCCAGATTCGTGAGGTTATCACTGCCTTGGATTTCTTTATAGGTTCATCTAAGTAGTGACTTTGGCATTGCCCTTCTTTGGGACTGGAATGAAAACTGACCTTTTCCAGTCCTGTGGCCACTGCTGAGTTTTCCAAATTTGCTGGCATTTTGAGTGTAGCACTTTCACAGCATCATCTTTTAGGATTTGAAGTAGCTCAACTGGAATTTAGTGATGCTTCCTAAGGCCCACTTGACTTCGCATTCCAGATTGTCTGACTCTAAGTGAGTGATCACACCATCATGGTTATCTGGGTCATGAAGATCTCTTTTGTACAGTTCTTCTGTGTATTCTTGCCACCTCTTCTTAATCTCTTCTGCTTCTGTCCAGACCATTTCTGTCCTTTATTGTGCCCATCTTTGCATATAATGTTCCCTTGGTATCTCTCATTTTCTTGAAGAGATCTCTAGTCTTTTCCATTCTGTTGTTTTCCTCTGTTGCTTTGCATTGATCGCCGAGAAAGGCTTTCTTATCTCTCCTTGCTATTCTTTGGAACTCTGCATTTAAATGGGTATATCTTTCCTTTTCTCCTTTGCGTTTTGCTTCTCTTCTTTTCTCAGCTATTTGTAAGGCCTCTTCACACAACCATTCTGCCTTGTTGAATTTCTTTTTCTTGGGGATGGTCTTGATCCCTGCCTCCTGTACAATGTCACGAACCTCCGTCCATAGTTCTTCAGGCACTCTATCTATCAGATCTAATCCCTTGAATATGTTTGTCACTTCCACTGTATAATCATAAGGGATTTGATTTAGGTCATATCTGAATGGTCTGGTGGTTTTCCCTACTTTCTTCAATTGAAGTGTGAATTTGGCAGTAAGGAGTTCATGATCTGAGCCATTGCAGGGAGAAATATCAATAACCTCAGATATGCAGATGACACCACCCTTATGGCAGAAAGTGAAGAGGAACTACGAAGTGAAAGAGGAGGGTGAACAAGCTGGCTTAAAACTCAACATTCAAAAATCTAAGATCATAGCAGGGGGTCCCATCACTTCGTGGCAGATAGATGAGAAGCAATGGAAACAGTGACAGACTTTATTCTCTTGGGCTCTAAAACCACTGCAGATGATGACTGCAGCCATGAAATTAAAAGATGCTTACTCCTTGGAAGAAAAGTTATGACCAAACTAGACAGCATATGAAAACGCAGAGACATAACTTTGCCAACAAAGTCCATCTAGTCAAAGCTATGGTTTTTCTAGTAGTCATGTATGGATGTGAGAGTTGGACTCTAAAGAAACTGAGTGCCAAAGAATTGATGCTTTTGAACTGTGGTGTTGGAGAAGACTCTTGAGAGTCCCTTGGACTGCAAGGAGATCCAACCAGTCCATCTTAAAGGAAATCAGTCCTGAATATTCATTGGAAGGACTGATGCTGAAGCTGAAACTCCAATACTTTGGCCACCTGATGCGAAGAACTGACTCTTTTGAAAAGACTCGGAAGCTGGGAAAGATTGAAGGCTGGAGGAGAAGGGGACAAGAGAGGATGAGATGGTTGGATGGCATTACTGACTTGATGAACATGAGTTTGAGCACACTCCAGGAGCTGGTAATGGACAGGAAAGCCTGGTGTGCTGCAGTCCATGGAATCGCAAAGAGTCAGACACCACTGAGAGACTGAGCTGAACTGAAGTAGTGACTTTTTGGAGATTGATTCAAGATGAATCCTGATTTAGAATCCTGCTTAAGTGGAATCATTTGGGTGCACCTGTGGCTTACATACATTTGTGTGGAGTTCATTCTCACGGTTACCAAAGGCTGTAGTTCCTTCATTTTCATTGCTGCCAAATATTCTATTGTGTGAGTATAGGGTGGTTTATTTAGCCAGTCTATCATTTGTGGACATTTTGACTTGTGCCCACTTTTACAAATGAACATGAGTTTGAGCACACTCCAGGAGCTGGTAATGGACAGGAAAGCCTGGTGTGCTGCAGTCCATGGAATCGCAAAGAGTCAGACACCACTGAGAGACTGAGCTGAACTGAAGTAGTGACTTTTTGGAGATTGATTCAAGATGAATCCTGATTTAGAATCCTGCTTAAGTGGAATCATTTGGGTGCACCTGTGGCTTACATACATTTGTGTGGAGTTCATTCTCACGGTTACCAAAGGCTGTAGTTCCTTCATTTTCATTGCTGCCAAATATTCTATTGTGTGAGTATAGGGTGGTTTATTTAGCCAGTCTATCATTTGTGGACATTTTGACTTGTGCCCACTTTTACACTATGGTAAATAATGCTGCTAGGAACATTCTCCTACAGATAACTTGAGAAATGTGCACTCTGGGTTCTGCCAAGTATAATCGATAATGGGGAGTGGAATGCTGGTCATAGAGCATGAATGTCTTCAGCCTTGCTAGATACTGCCAACAGTTCTAAAGGGGTTATACCAATTTATGCAACACCTGAGAAAACAGTGTCAGATTTTGAAAAATTACCATTCTGGCGGCATCTTATTGTAGTATTTCTTTATGTTTTCCTGATGGCTGAGTTGAACCTTTTTTTACATATCACATAGATATTTGGCTTTTTTCTTCACTGTTCAGTTATCCTTTTCTTTTTGATTTTTAGAGTGTTTTTAACAATGTGCTTCGGATTCCAGTTATCTGTCAGTTTTATGTGATACAAACATCTTTTGCCACTCTGTGACTTGCTTTTTTATTTCCTTTGGGGTATCTTTTAATAAACCGATTTTTTTTTATTGTGGTCTAATCAGTATTTGTGGTTAGTGCTTTTTCTGTCTCATGTAATAAATCTTTTCCTAATCAGGGGTCAAGAAGTTGTTATCTTGTACTTCTTTTTTAAACCTTGCTTTTCTTTCACGTTGAAGTCTTCTGCCTGGAATTGACTCCTGCGTGTGGTATGAAGTCAGGCTCACACATCTGTACTGAAAACAAATAGACACAAGCCTATGTTGCTTTAGCAGTGCTGATTCTTGTGATGCCCACATTTTCAATGTCATCATGTTTTTATCATGTAGAGAGTCTGTCTTTAATTTCACTAAAAATTATTTCAGCTTGCACGTGTGAATCTTGAAATGGAACTGAACTTGCTTTAGAAATCTTTCTTTTTCCCAGGAGAATGTGTCTGTTAGCAAAAAAAAAAAAAAAAAAAAAAAAGCAGCAGCTTGGAATAGCAGTGATTATTTTCTGCATGCAAATCTATTGGAAAGAAAAGAAGCATGCACCTGGAAGAAATTTAAGATGTCATCTAGTGCAGGATTTTACCTCTAAGAAGTGAACTGTTCTCACTTTTGATACAATTCCAGAAAACAAAATTCCATACCCTCTTCTGGTAATATTTGCTACACTTTACTGTCATTGAGTTTTCCTTATGTTATGTCTTAAGTTCATTTTCTTAACTCCGTTTCAAATGGAAAGAGAAGAATTGGGCCAACATCTTGTGTCTATAATAACCTTTCGTTCACCTGATGGCCGTTGCTAGGTCCCACATCAGCCCTCTCTCCGTTTTAAATCTATTTGTTTAGCTCTTCCTTTTAAGCCAATTTTCAAATTCTATAATTACTGTTTTTTTTTCCTGTCTAAATTCTCTCCATGTCATCTGTAAATTATTATTTAGAGGCTCAAAAATTGAACACAATACTTTTGCCAACATATGACCAAATTCTCATTAACAAATGAAGACGTTACTCTATTTAGAGAGTTCTCTAGCCAAGACTTCTAATCTGAATTCTTTTCCATGATGATAAGATTTTTGGATGTAAGGCTAATTCATGGCAGCTTGAGCACACTTGTTTGTTTCTGCTTCCAGAAGTTACCCCGAATGCTAGGCAGTAAATAAAACAGGCATAAATCCACATGGACAGGGAAGTTAGGAGAGGAGCCTTGGCGGATGTGGAAAAGGGAATAGGAGAGTAGGAATTGAAGTAACGGGGAGGAGACTGCCAGGCTTGCATGCTCTATCCCTGAATTAGGGGCCTAGAAGCTGCTTCTCTGGGAAATTGTTCGGTTGAGGAGATAAGACATAAGTTCACCTTTTTGGATTCCACGTGCACAGCCGAGGATCACGATGCATGGAGGGTTGTCTCCCACAGGAAAGGGACCAAAGCAGATACATAATCAGGGAAAACAGAGGGAACTGTGGAGAGGAGAAAGGTCAGCAAATTGTAAGTGGTGTTTTTTGAAAGATTAGAGAATATATTGCATCTGTGAGATAGGGCTTGGAAATTGATGGCTGGAATGTTGATAACAGAAAACATGAGAGAAAAGAGGAGGAAACAGAAGCTCTTCTGAAGAAGTCGAAAATCTGATTAATGGGAGTCTTAGAAAAAAAATGGGAGAGAAAATTAAAGGAGAATGATATAGAATATGCTTTCAAAATTAAAGGACATAAATTTCCATCAAGAAGGTGCATTAAGTGCCATGTATAAGAAAAAGGACCGATTCCAAAACATATTGATACCTGATAAAGCCTGTGAATAAAAGACATTGTCTTAAAAGTTTTAAGTGAGAGAAAAGTAGGTCCTTTACAAAGGATCAAGAATCTCACTTCTCAGCTACAGTAGTGGAACATACAAGAAATAGAGCTTTTACCCCCAAATTTGAGGGATAAGAGCCTCCAATCTGGAGTCGTGTACCTGGCTGGATTGTCAGCTAGATGCAGGAGTAGAATAAGTCCATTTTCAGACAGACATGAAAGGTCCCCGAAATCGGCCTCCCATGACTCTTTCTTGGGTAGCTGCTGAAGGAAGTGCTCTGCCATGATGAGATAATATGCCAGACATGCGGGGAATTGGGAAAGTGAAGGAATTCCCACTGTGGGAGGTGAGGAGACGTATCAGGTGACACCTAGATGTCACCTGTGTGAGGCCCAGAGAGCAACCTTTCCCGATCAGACAGGAGGGTGGAGCAATCAGGAGAGGAGGAAACGGGGGCAGGCAGAGAGATCCCCTGGTGTTGACCTGTGAGGAGACAAATGTTCTGGTTCTGTGCTGGGGTTTGGGGAAAGCAGTGTTAGAGGCGTGAAATGGAAAACTGAGCTCATGATTAACATTGGGTAAAACAAATGGTTGCATGAGAAAGGCAATATCATTATAGTACAACATGGGGCCCGACTTGGAACAGTGCTTAACCAAATATAATAGTGTAGAACCAGCGCTGGGCATTATTGCATTCAAAACTGGTACAGTTGACAAGAGTTGGTGGGGGTGAAGGGATGCCTGTGCAGAAAGAAGGCAGGAGGCCTAAATCTTCGCCCTTCGATAGTAGAAAGCCCGGAGACAGTAAAAATGGTTCAGAAGCAGCAGTTGAAGGGTATATGTTAAAACATGCATGTAAATACTAAAGAAAAACAGCTGAAAGGGTGGGAAGGGACTGCCTTTGGCGCCCATGGCTAAGGAGTGGGAGGTGGCAGAGGTCCGCCTTGCTTAACTGTGAGCCTGTAGTGCCATTCGACTTGGGAATTACGTGTGTGCAGTTCCACGAACAGAGGAGCCTGGCGGGCTACAGCCCATGGGGTTGCGAAGAGTCGGGCACGACTGAGCAGCTGAGCACTGAACACATTATTTTGATAAAAGTAAAATAATCCATAGACATTAAAATGTGTATTTTTCTTTTTTATGTATTTCACAAACTTTTTTATATAAGAAAAACTAACAGCAGTGAGTTTTTTTGAATATATTGAAAAGGCAACATTTTTTAGTTTGTGAACCCTGGGTTCAGAGTCGTGGCTGCTTTGATATTGGATGTTGGAATCTGTGAGAACTTAGCTTTATTACTCACACATGTCGTCTTCAGTTTATTCTTTAATATTTATTAAGCAGTAGGAAAAGGGGCCAGGTTCATTGGCATTCAAATCTGCCTTCCTTGAGGAAAATTCCAATTATAATGAAATGGGCAAGTTGCCTTTTTCCGAGTTTGAGGATTAGTGTTGATTATGGTTTGGCTGAAATATACTCCATATGCACTATTTCTTTTAAACATTCAATAGTCAAACCTATAGTCCTCTCCATCCAACTCTGGAAACTACCAGACTTCAGCCTCCCAGAGTCAGGTGAATGATGTATTACATCACAGATAGGATTTCATAATAAGGTGCTTGCAACAGGAACCAAGAGACAGCTGGTCTCTGCCCTCCCCGCACCCTCACCATGGAGCCCAGCCCTCCACCCCGTCCCCAGAACACACCCTGTGCCCCAGGGACACAGCCTTCTTAAGAAGGCAGCAACCTTCTTATCCTGTTGGCCTTTTATGTAAGTTTTGCTCTTTCCTTCACTTGTGAGTATTATTTCTTGGTCAAAATTTATTTTCCACATCAGTGATCTCTCTTTTTTCCCAGGAATTTTGAGTTATTATTTTTTCAACTTTTTATTTATTTTAATTTTTGACCACAACCAGCGCATGTGGGGTCTTAGTTCCCTGACCTGTACTCCCTGTATTGCAAGATAGATTCTTAACCATTGGACCCTCGAGGAAGCCTGATGTAAGTTGAAAGTCCCTAGGATACGCTGGACTGTGTTTTCTAAATACCTAAGTGCATTCTGATACCAAATGACCAGGCCTGGACCATAAATAAAAGATTTTTCTTCTTTCCCTCAACATGTTATGTAACCAAAATGAGTTATATAAAGCCTCAAAAAAATCCAGCAAGTGATGAACAGATTTTTGGTGAAACAGAGGTTTTAGTCTTGCATCATGGAACCTTATATCTTTTGGCTAATATATATATATTTTTAGCCAATAAGACTTCGGTTGTCTTTCTGTATCTGTTATGTTGTCGGGTGTAGAAATCCAGACTGTACTATGAGGTACTGGCGAGTTCTCAGAAGGTGTTTTTGGAAAATCACTGTAAGGTATTTGTGGGGGAGAAGCTGCTGACGATTCAGCTGCCGTCAGCCTTCTCGGGAAGAGCATCTTGGCAGTTCGCTGACTTTGTGAAGCCCCAGGAGCGACTTGCACTCTGGCCCTTAATGTGACACTGATTCAGGGGCCTAGTTACAGTGGCAAGACCTCAGCTTGGTTACCGTTCTTTGCAAAGAAAAGTTGGTTTTGTTGCTAGTTTTCATCTGAGTTTGGGTGGAGATCAAGACTGCTTTAGATATTATTTTACTAGCAATTTAGCAGGACTGTATAAATAGCTGCCTGGTGAAGAAGGAGGGTGTGCCAAGTCAAGCAGAGAGAAGCATGAGCTTTGGCTGTCCCTTTAAGCAGTCTGATTCTGGTCATGTATAATTACCTGCACCATCTGGTGTTGGGACCAATTCATTAAGCACAGCATGCTCTCTGTGGGGGACCCTCAGTTGTGGTTGATTGAATTAAATTGGGAATTAGTCGTATTGGATGGAGAAGGAAATGGCAACCCACCCCAGTATTCTTGCCTGGAGAATTCCACGGACAGAGGAGCCTGGCGGGCTATAGTCCCTGGGGTTGAGAAGAGTCGGATATGACTGAGCAACTAGGCACAGCAGAAAGTCAGACACAACTGAGTGGTTAACACACAGTCATATTGGAAAGGCCAAGTTCTTTTTTTTTAAACAGCTTTCTTGAAATGCAGATTTAATACTGTACAAAACAACTATTTAAAGTACATAAGTCAATGATTTGATATTGCAGTATTAGCTTTTGCAAAAATACGGTAAAAATGTTTATAATAAATTGTCATTTAAACTATTTAAAGTTTTAAAAATTAAAATATTTTTAATATGCATAACATAAAATTTGGGCTTCCCTGGTGGCTCAGATGGTAAAGAATCCACCTGTAATGCTGGAGACCTGGATTCGATTTGAGGGTCGGGAAGATCCTCTGGAGGAGGGCGTGGCCACCCACTCCAGTATTCTCGCCTGGGGAATCCGCACAGACAGAGGGTCCTGGTGGGCTGCAGTCCATGGGGCCTCACAGAGTTGGATGTGACTGAGAGACTAAGCACAGCACAGCATGAGATTTGTCATCTTAATCCTCATTAAGCATACAGCTCACTGAGGTTCAGGGTCGTAAATCCATCCACGATGTTGTGGGCTCATCGCAGCCGTCCATCGGCAGAACTCTTTTCATCTTACAAAGCTGAATCTTCAGGCCCAGTCTTGCCTCCCCCGCACCCCGTCCCTGGAGGCCACTGTTTTGCTCTCTGTCTCTATGGATTTGAAGACTCCTAAGTGCCCCCACACAAGCAGAAGCATGCAGTGTCTGTCTCTGTGCGTCTGGCTCATGCCGCCCAGCGTCATGTCTTCAGGCTCGTCCGTGTTGTAGCCGGGGTCAGAGTTCCCTTCCTGCACAAGACTGAACAGTGGTCTGTTGTATGTACGGACCACGTTTTGTTTATCCCTTCACTTGTCAGTGGGCACCTGGGTTCTCTTTTGTGGCTAACGTGAATAACCCTTCTGTTAACATTGGTGTACAAGTATCTGTTGACATCCTGAAGGGCCAATTTCTGATTTGTAGATCCCTACAACTTTGACTTATGTTCTGAGAGAATTTCTTTTGCTGTGCTTTGTCAGAGGATATTCCAGGTGCTTATTTTCTAAATGATGGGATGGCACATTTGGTTAAGGAAATTCTGGTTGTTTCTATGACCTCCTCTTAAATCTTAATGATGCTTCCCTGTTTCAGTGGAAAGTGATGAGGGGTAGTTGCTCTAACAGCTCTTTTGAGGTTCCAAATTTCTTCAGCAGAGGTAGAGGCGGAGCTCTTGTTAGAAAGGATAATGTTTAGTAATTCATGGTCGGTAATCTGCACAAAAATTGATTGTTGTAGCAGGGATAAGATGGACATATAGGCCTCTTGTTGTTTTGGGGAAGGGAACAATGAAAACCCACATATTTAAACACAATCCCTTAGGCATACATTAAAACCCTATTTTCCCAATGGTCCAGTGGCTAAGACTCCCCCTGCAGGGGGCCTGGGTTCGATTCCTGGTCAGGCAACTAGATACCCCATGCTGCAATTAAAAAAAAAACAGATCTTGCATCCCATAACTAAGACCTAGTGCAGCTAAATAAAGAAATAAATGAAAAAACAAACCATACTTAACTCATTTCTCAAAATATACTTAAATACTTTCTTATATTGGTGTATTCGATATATAGAAATTGGGTAAAAATATTAGAAGGAAATTTTCTATTTTACTAAATTTATCTGTGTACACCTGTTTGTAATTGACTAAAACATATCAAACATATTGAGCCTATTCTAGTTTCCTTGTAAAACTTGTGTTAAACGAAGAGAAAAACGCCTCTAGTGATTATATCCAACGCCAGGGAGACCATGTGTCCTGAATTTGAAACTCATGCCCCACTTACATGCTTCTTTACATTCTGTTTTGTTGCCTGGAAAACTGGAGTTGTCCTATTGGTTCTTCAGCCTCTCCCATCCACGCCTCTCTGGGAACTTTGGGAGGAAAAGAGCATTGTAGTTTGATAATTTGATGTATTTATGTCTTCACAGCTTTTTCTTCTCCATTGTTCAACCACCCCTCTTTAACATATGCATGTCTTTTATTGGGAAACATTTATTGAGCTCCCGTTACGTTTGAAGCCTGGGCTAGGCATGGGGAGGGAAGGAGTAACAGCAGGCAAATCCTTGCATCAGCGAGCTGGCCGTCCAGTCACTCACCTGGGAATGTCAGCAGTGGCATATGATGCTCTCAGCATCCTTTATTATCAAAGGGGAAAATGTCATAGCCAAGGGCTGCTTTTCCAGAATGCATCCCTGAGACCATTCTCACAGTCTCATCCTCCATGAGAGGCTTCTCTGTGAATTTACGTCTTCAATAAAATGCGAATTGTTCTTTAGAAACATCTTTCTCTTGAGTTTTAATTCATTCGGACACTGCTCAACCCAGAAGATGCCTGCATCCTTCTGTAGTAGAGAAGGTGTCACGCCTGGCAGCCCCTTAGCTGCTACGAACAGCCCTCCCTGACAGGCCAGATGTGGCTTTGGGTCAGTCAAGTCCAGAACTAGGCCTTGAACAGTTTCACTGGAGAAGTGGATTTGTGACCTCAAAGCTGACCTGGGAGTGACCCTTCGGAGTTCCAGTCCCACCCCTAGGAATACCTGTACCCTTGTGGGGTCACCCTCGTCCTGGGAGCTCAGCTGTTGAAAGTGCAAAGTGTCTGAAAGGATGGACGGGTTCCTCCCATGGTTCCCACTCTTGTCTTTAAAAGCTTCTCTATTTGACAGGAGAGAGGCCCAGAGTCTCTACTATAAACCATAGTTTCTTTTCAGGAGGCTTTTCTCTTTTCTTAGACGCACAGCCTCCTTTGGAGGATGAGGTTGGGTGTCTGTAGTCACCTAGTGGGATGAATGCAGATCGGACCTACTCTATAATCTACATACGTTTCTGTGTAAGCTCCCAGCGAGGCTGTGGGGCCATGTTCCATATTTCTCTAGAAAGAAAGAGAAATTTTTGGACAAGCCAGCTGCAGATCTTCTCCAAGAATTTGTAACATCAGAGTGGTTAAAAAAGGAAGGTCTTCCAAGCAGGCTTGTGTTTTATTTGGTTTAGTTCTGGGTCCTCCTAACGTAATAAAAACAGAATTCTTCATTAAGAGTTATCAGGAAGCTCTAGGATTTTTAAAAAAACTATAGTTGATTTACAATATCATATTGCTTTTCAGTATACAGCATAGTGATTCAGTATTTTATAGCTTGCTGCTACTGCTGCTGCTGCTAAGTCGCTTTAGTCATGTCTGACTCTGTGCGACCCCATAGATGGCAGCCTACCAGGCTCCGCCGTCCCTGGGATTCTCCAGGCAAGAACACTGGAGTGGGTTGCCATTTCCTTCTCCAATGCATGAAAGTGAAAAGTGAAAGTGAAGTCGCCCAGTTGTCTCCGACTCTCAGCGACCGCATGGACTGCTTATACTCCTTTTAATGTTATTACAAACTAATGGCTGTATTTCCCTGTGCTGTACAATGTATCTTTAACAATATCATATTGCTTTTCAGTATACAGCATAGTGATTCAGTATTTTATAGCTTGCTGCTACTGCTGCTGCTGCTAAGTCGCTTTAGTCATGTCTGACTCTGTGCGACCCCATAGATGGCAGCCTACCAGGCTCCGCCGTCCCTGGGATTCTCCAGGCAAGAACACTGGAGTGGGTTGCCATTTCCTTCTCCAATGCATGAAAGTGAAAGTGAAAGTGAAGTCGCCCAGTTGTCTCCGACTCTCAGCGACCGCATGGACTGCTTATACTCCTTTTAATGTTATTACAAACTAATGGCTGTATTTCCCTGTGCTGTACAATGTATCTTTGTTGCTCATCTCTTTTATAAAGCTCTATAGTTTTTTCTTTTCATTATTGGAGAAGAAAATTAAAATCTTACGTTCTAGTTTTGAGCATCTGAATTTTTATGTTTATTGTGTATGTCAATAATGAAAATTAGTGATAATTTGCTCCCATTATCTTTTAAAGTGTAAATTTCAGAAGTAGCGGATTGAGTCCTATTAAATTATATTTTTCTTAAGCCTGAATTAGAGAAATAAAATCCTAGTTTTCTTGGTGGAGGCCCATAGTCCAGCTGTCTGCTCTGCCTTATTTTGTTGCCTCTGGCAAGGAACAGAGTTATTATTTGGGTTCTGTCTAAAATCTGTAGTTTGACATTCATGTCCTTGTGGTCACTAAGCTCTTCTTTTTCCATAAACTAAAGGGCAGCAAACAACCTGTAAAAAGTTAGAGTTGTGTCTTCATCATGAAAACCCCATTAATTAGCAGCATGGGGTTACTGTGTCGGCTGGACTTGACGATGTTGGTGTATTTTCCCCTTTAGAGACATGATCAAACAAAATCTTTACTTAATAAGATCTCGTATTTTGTTTTAAGCCTTTGCAAGGGTGTCCCCCAAAACATCCACGAGTTTGGTGATTTGCCAGAAGGGCTCGCAGCATGAGCACATAACCACACTTAAACCCTGGGGCGGGTTACAGTGACTCCGTGAGGGCTGTGTGGTCTTCTGTGCTGTCCATGAAAGATAGCCAGGCTCCCTCTCCCGAACAACAAGCACTGCAGCTGCGTGCAGAGCCTTCTGCCCACAGAAGCCCCCTGGAGTCGGAGTTTGGGGTTTTATTGTGGGGATGGTCAGGAAGGCCTTCTCTGCCTAGCAACCCCACTGAAATTCCAGCCTCCCAGAAAGCAAGCAGATGTTCACCATAAATCACTTGTTTGTGCAAACAGCCTGGACACGAAACCACCTTATCAGTTAGGAGACGCTGCCCACTGGTATAGGGAGCCTCGCACAGTCCTGGGTTCCCGGACACCAGCCAAGGGCCAGCCGTGCAGGCAGGCCTCCTCCCGAGGACAGCAGCCGTGGGCCTGCTGTGGGAGCGCTTCCCTGCACTGGCCTGCATTTCGTTCTTGTAAAGGGTCTGCGAGACAGCGATGGGCAAAGCCACGTGATCCTTCCTCTGAACCGTCGTCGGGATCAGACTTGGCCTTTGATAGAGGTACCTGGTACCAAAGACAAGAAACTGCGAGGGTTCTCCGCGTAATAGACCTCTATTTTTAGATGTCTCGTGAGCCTAATATTTTAAAACTGCAATTCGCTCTTCATCAGGGTTCCGTTTTGCAGATGTAGGCTTCTGAAGTGCTCGGGGTTGGGCGTCGGTACAGTTTAAATCGGTTTTATCGCCGGTAGTTTTATCTCCGTATTCCTGAAGGATCGCACCTGTGGGTGAATGTTCTAGGAAAAGCTCTTGCTTGTCTGATACTTCGTTATTGAAGCTTGCGGACTAAATTTCTCGGGACACAGAACTGGAATGTAAGGAAGAGCTTCACAAAGTGCTTTCGGTGTCGCTTTTATAAATTAACCCAGTAGCTTTAGAGCCAATTAGGCAATTAAAACAATTTAGAAATTATGTTTTCTTCTTTTTTAATTCTAAGAGCTCAAGTGAATGGCATGGTTTTAGGTAGGTAAAGAAATAAAAATGGTGGCGCGATGAAGACATGGGGGCAGGACACGGCCCGTGCCTTCCTGTGAGAAGACGTCGGGGTGTACTTTCCTCCTCTGCAGATTCCCAAACCCTCCCCGAACAGGGAGGCATCACCTCTGCTCTGTCACTCCATTAGCGTCCTTTCACCTGGTGTCGCTCAGACCGAGGACTTGAGAAGAGGGACTGCAGCCAGCCCTTGTGGGGAAGGGACGGAGCATCCTTCTCCCTGGGGGCATCCTCCGGAGTCACCTATGAAGACATGGGGGCAGGACATGGCCCGTGCCTTCCTGTGAGAAGACGTGGGGGTGTGCTTTGCTCCTCTGCAGATTCCCAAACCCTCCCCGAACAGGGAGGCATCACCTCTGCTCTGTCACTCCATTAGCGTACTTTCACCTGGTGTCGCTCAGACCGAGGACTTGAGAAGAGGGACTGCAGCCAGCCCTTGTAGGGAAGGGACGGAGCATCCTTCTCCCTGGGGGCATCCTCCGGAGTCACCCGCCAGCCTGGGGCCTGAGTGAGCGAGTGAAAGCCACTCAGTGGTGTCCAACTCTTCGCGACCCCATGGACGGTAGCCCTCCAGGCCCCTCTGTCCATGGGATTCTCCAGGCAAGAATACTGGAGTGGGTAGACTTCTCCAGGGGATCTTCCCAGCTCAGGAGTTGAACTGGGGTCTCCTGCATTGCAGGCGGATTCTTCACCAGCTGAGCCACCAGGGAAGCCTGAGGCCTAAGAGTCAACAATCCCTTTGCCGTGAGCGCCGTTTCCATCTTCTGTAAAATGGGCGGTCTTCGCTTCTTGCTGTGGCTCAAGTGACCCAGCCCCGGTTGGGCTGACAGTGTTTTCTTTGTAGGGAATTTAAGTGGCCTTCCTTTGGATTAACCAGGCTTCGCTTGTGGCTCAGCTGGTAAAGTGTGTGTATATCTGCATATTTGGTGTGTGTGTCTGTATGTATCTGTGTGTGTCTCTGTGTGTGTGTCTGTGTGTATATCTCTGCATGTGTGTCTCTGTGTGTGTTTGTATGTATCTCTGTGTGTGTGTCTATGTATCTGTGTGTGTGTTTCTGTGTGTGTATCTCTGCATATGTGTGTCCTTGTGTGTCTCTGTGTGTATTTGTATGTATCTATGTGTATGTGTCTGTGTGTCTGTGTGTATATATCTGCCTGTGTGTGTCCGTATGTGTCTCTCTGTGTGTCTGTATGTATCTGTGTATGTGTGTGTATCTCTGCATGTGTGTGTCTCTGTGTGTGTGTCTGTGTCTGTGTGTCTCTGTGTATATATCTACATGTGTGTGTCTGTATGTGTCTCTGTGTGTGTCTTTATGTATCTGTGTATGTTGTTTATCTCTGCATGTGCGTGTCTCTCTGTGTGTATCTGTGTGTATATCTCTGCATGTGTGTGTCTGTATGTGTCTCTGTGTGTGCATGTCTGTGTGTGTGGGTCCTTGTGCCTAGTTTCCTCTTTCTTGCACACTTAAACTTCTTGTTGAAATCAAGTGACTCACAGAACAGTACACTCGGTTCTTTGGCCTTTAAATACTCGCTTTCCTTCCTTCCACCCACTGTATCTGTGTGTGTCTCTGTGTGTGTATCTCTACATATGTGTGTCCTTGTGTGTCTCTGTGTGTATTTGTATGTATCTATGTGTGTGTGTCTGTGTGTCTGTGTGTATATATCTGCATGTGTGTGTTCGTATGTGTCTCTCTGTGTGTGTCTGTATGTATCTGTGTATGTGTGTGTATCTCTGCATGTGTGTGTCTGTGTGTGTGTGTGTGTCTGTGTGTCTCTGTGTATATATCTACATGTGTGTGTGTATGTGTCTCTGTGTGTGTCTTTATGTATGTGTATGTTGTGTATCTCTGCATGTGCGTGTCTCTCTGTGTGTATATCTCTGCATGTGTGTGTCTGTATGTGTCTCTGTGTGTGCATGTCTGTGTGTGTGGGTCCTTGTGCTTAGTTTCCTCTTTCTTGCACACTTAAACTCCTTGTTGAAATCAAGTGACTCACAGAACAGTACACTCGGTTCTTTGGCCTTTAAATACTCGCTTTCCTTCCTTCCACCCAAAACTAGACCATCCCCTTGGATAGGAAATGTTTTCCATAATAAATCTGCCCATGCCAGACTTCTTCTTCTTGTCTTGTTACCACTCTAGCGTTTGTTGATAACTGAAGACACTTGTTGAAATCAAGTGACTCACAGAACAGTACACTCGGTTCTTTGGCCTTTAAATACTCGCTTTCCTTCCTTCCACCCAAATCTAGACCATCCCCTTGGATAGGAAATGTTTTCCATAATAAATCTGCCCATGCCAGACTTCTTCTTCTTGTCTTGTTACCACTCTAGCGTTTGTTGATAACTGAAGACCTTTACTGTCAAGTGTGGGATTCCTGTGCAAACTGCCAAGAGTGGCATTTGACAGGAACACAAAAGGACCTCATCCATCCAGACACTCACTGTAGGGACTGGGGATATGGAAACATTCAGGAATTATTTTTTACTTTTTACTACAAAAACACATTTTTTTGAAGATAATATGGAAAACCTGTAAGAGCTAAACTGAAAACAGAGAAAATTCTTTATTACCCTCCAGGTGGCTCAGTGGTAAAGAATCCACCTGCAATGCAGGAGACACAGGAGACGTGGGTCTGATCCCTGGGTTGGGAGGATTCCCTGGAGGAGGAAGTGGCAACTCACTCTAGTACCCTTACTGGGAGAATGGCGTGCACAGCGGAGCCTAGAGGGCTCCAGTTCGTGGGGTTGCAGAGAGGGACTGAGCATGCCCACACATCCAGAGAAAATACATGATTATCCCATGTATGCTGACACAGGCCTGGCTGAGGGCAGAGGCTGCAATGAATCAGACAGAGCTGTTTCGTTCAAGGACCTGCAGTATGGGGACGGGGTGGGGTGGACAGGCCGCCAGGCCAAGGTGTGGGGGACTGGGTCAAGTGACCCTGTGAGATGGTATTTAACAGGGGGTCGCACAAAAGTGCCTGGAGGCCTAAGCTGATGCTGACGGATGCACGGGAATGATTCACACAGAGGGGCTGGAGAGAGAGGAAGGCCTTCACAGGCAGAGGGAGCAGGACGGGCGGAGCTCAGGCAAGGAGAAAGTGTGAGAAATGGTGAAAGTCCGTGTTGCCGAAGCATTGCATCCAGAAGTGAGGGCTGAGAGTTGAGGTCTCTAGTGGAATGGTTTAAGCAGAGTTAGGTACAAGGCTGGGGCAGGAGTGAGCTTCAGATGCTGGAGATGACACAGCTGATGAGTATGGGGCCTGGGGAGCCCTGATCCCAGGATACAGCGAGTGCTGTAAACCCTGCCGTTTCCACTGACCTCACGGCCACCTCCAGCCTGCCCAGCCTGAAGGACAGCTCGGGTTTTTCTCCAAGCCTGTCCTGCTTCCCATCTCCATCAGCCTAAGAAATTAAACTGAAACCACGAGGTGGCATCTCAGGGCGGAGTGGCTTTGAGATCCTCCAGTCCTTTATGGGTCAGAGCAGAAAGAATTCAGTGAGGGGCAAAGTCATAATTAAGGAATGATTTATTAGAACAGGACACTTGTGAGGCTTACAAGAGGGTGCCACCCATAGAACATAGTGGGCTACAGTTTTATAATCAGAGGAAAAGTGGGGATGGGGAGAGGACCACCTTCTTCCTCTTTCTTGAGTAGACGCTTCCGTCATCAGCTGCTCCTCCCTGTTGGGTAGGGGAATTTTGTCCCCACATGGTCAAGCCAGGACTGTCACGACACTATGGAAAAATTATTTCATATCAGTACAGTGAGGGTGTTTCACTCTGAAATGTCACCTTTCCATAAATTACTGTTTTCTGTGTGTACAGAGAGTGTGCCCTGGGGGCTCATTGACTGACTGAGTTCACTGGACAGGATGTGGGCCTCATGCCACCGTGGTTTTATCCTTTGGGGGCACGTCTTGTTCTTCTGAGCCATGGTTTTCACAATTCAGCAAGCCTGCTTGAATTGTGCTTAAGCAAACCTGCTTGCTCAAGTGGTCATTAACGTACAGGGGTCTCCCATACTTTTTTCTATTTACAATCCCCTACTAAGGGTGTTTCACTCTGAAATGTCACCTTTCCATAAATTACTGTTTTCTGTGTGTACAGAGAGTGTGCCCTGGGGGCTCATTGACTGACTGAGCTCACTGGACAGGATGTGGGCCTCATGCCACCGTGGTTTTATCCTTTGGGGGCACGTCTTGTTCTTCTGAGCCATGGTTTTCACAGTTCAGCAAGCCTGCTTGAATTGTGCTTAAGCAAACCTGCTTGCTCAAGTGGTCATTAACATACAGGGGTCTCCCATACTTTTTTCTATTTACAATCCCCTACTATGACTGACTCCCTGGAGGAGGCGATGGCCACCCACTCCAGTATTCTTGCCTGGAGAATCCCATGGACAGAGGAGCCTGGCAGGCTGCAGTCCACAGGGTCACAAAGAGTTGGACACGACTGAAGCGACTTAGCAAGCACGCACTGGGATTAACCATATAAAATCACCTACTTTGTCCCTTTACTCTGTTCCTGTCAAAACCATCCAGTGGCTCCCACAATCCGTAAGACTTCCTCCCTGTTCCCATCCAGCCATCCAGTCTTCCAGTCCTGTGTCCAGTGGAGAGCTCAAGTCCCTTCCCTCTGCCCTGGTTGTTCCTCATCCTCATCCACACCATTATCTCGTGACTGGATTCCCGCCTTGACCTCTTGGTTGATTTCCTACCTTGCAAAATGTTCATGTCTTTTTGCCCATTTCCTACTTGGACTATTTGTGTTTCTCACTCTTGAGTCTTGAGAGTTCTTTATATATTCTAGATACTAGTCCTTTGCTGGATATGTGTTTTGCATGTATCTCCCCACTCTGTAACTTATCTATTCATCCTCTTAACAAAGTCTTATGCACAGCAAAAGCTTTAAATTTTGATGCCATCCACTTTATTCATTTTTCCTTTTATGCATCATGCTTTTCAGTGCCAGTGAAAGAGCTCTTTGTCTAGTTCTTGATCCCAAAGATTTCGCCTGTGTTTCTCTCAAAATGCTATCGTTTAGTGAAGTGAAGTGAACGTCGCTCAGTCGTGTCCAACTCTGTGATCCCACGGACCACACAGTCCATGGAATTCTCCAGGCCAGAATACTGGAGTGGGTAGCCTTTCCCTTCTCCAGGGGATCTTCCGAACCCAAGGATCGAACCCAGGTCTCCTGGATTGCAGGCAGATTCTTTACCAGCTGAGCCACCAGGGAAGCTGTGCGATCCCTTTGAGCTGATTTTCGGTCAGCGTGTTTTGGGAAAGCTGGGGCTGTAGATGATCAATTGCTGTGGCACCGTTGTTGGAGGGACTGTGTGTCCTGCGCTGAATCACTTCTGCGCCTTCGTGAAACCCCTTGGCCACATTCACCGAGTCTGTTTCAACTTCTCTGTCTTGTTTTGTTGGTTTGTGTGTCTGTCCCCATGCCAGTATCACAGTCTTGATTACTGTAGTCCTGTAATAATTCTTGACACGGGTAGACTGAGTTCTCTTACTTTATTCTTTTTCACGTTGTTTTAGCTATTCTCATCCCTTTGTGGCCTTATATAGTCAGAATAATCTCATATGTATGCTAAAACAGTTCTGCTGAGATTTTTTATAGGAGTTGCAATAAATCTGTGTATCAGTTTGGGGAGACTCTGTATCTCTCGTATGTTGAGTCTTTGAATCTGTGTATATGTTTTCCAGTCCTTGCATGCATTTACTTAGCTCTTTGAACTCTTTTATTAGCATTTGTAGTTTTCAGCACATAAGTTGTGTATATATTTTATTAGATTTATACCTAAGGATTTCAGTTCTTTGAATGATTGTGAATGCTATTGTATTTTAAGTGTGTGTCCACTTGTTCTTGAATACAGTTGATTTTTGTATTTTTACAGATGACAATCATGTCACCTGCAAATACGGACAATTTTATTTCTTCACTTCTAGTCTGTCTGCCTTTTCTTGACTGTTGTACTAGCTAGAGTTTCCAGTCCTAGACTCAGTAAAATTATGAAGGTGGACATCCATGCTTTGTTTCAGTTTAGTATTTCACCATTAATACAATATTAGTTTCTGTAGATATTCTTTATCAACTTGATGAAGTTCCCTCTATTATTAGTTTTCTGAGAGGTGGTTGTTTTTTTTAATCATGAATGGGTATTGAATTTTGTCCAATGTTTTTTTCATGAGGTGATGTAATTTCTGTTCGGTAGCTGGTTAATATGATGTATTCAGTTCAGTTCAGTTCAGTCTCTCAGTCGTGTCTGACTCTTTGCGACCCCATGAATCTCAGCACGCCAGGCCTCCCTGTCCATCACCAACTCCCGGAGTTCACTCAGACTCACGTCCATTGAGTCCATGATGCCATCCAGCCATCTCATCCTCGGTCGTCCCCTTCTCCTCCTGCCCCCAATCCCTCCCAGCATCAGGGTCTTTACCAATGAGTCAGTTGTTCGCATGAGGTGGCCAAAGTACTGGAGATTCAGCTTTAGCATCATTCCTTCCAAAGAAATCCCAGGGTTGATCTCCTTCAGAATGGACTGGTTGGATCTCCTTGCAGTCCAAGGGACTCTCAAGAGTCTTCTCCAACACCACAGTTCAAAAGCATCAATTCTTCTGCGCTCAGCCTTCTTCACAGTCCAACTCTCACATCCATACATGACCACTGGAAAAACCATAGCCTTGACTAGACGGACCTTAGTCGGCAAAGTAATGTCTCTGCTTTTGAATATACTATCTAGGTTGGTCATAACTTTTCTTCCAAGGAGTAAGCGCCTTTTAATTTCATGGCTGCAGTCACCATCTGCAGTGATTTTGGAGCCCAAAAAAACAAAGTCTGACACTGTTTCTACTGTTTCCCCATCTATTTCCCATGAAGTGATGGGACCAGATGCCATGATCTTCGTTTTCTGAATGTTGAGCTTCAAGCCAACTTTTCCACTCTCCTCTTTCACTTTCAACAAGAGGCTTTTTAGCTCCTCCTCACTTTCTGCCATAAGGGTGGTGTCATCTGCATATCTGAGGTTATTGATATTTCTCCCGGCAATCTTGATTCCAGCTTGTTAAAGATGTTCATACTTAAAAGGACTCAGAAAGTTTATCCCCACACACACATACTCTTCCTCAGGCTTTGAGTTTTAATAAAATGAGAGAAGACTCTCCAAATGAGGAAGCTGTGAGCTAAGGTAAACAGGGGATCAACCACACAGAGCAACAGAAGGAAGCCTGAGGCTAGCAGCTGTGCACCTGGGAACCCAGCCTGAAGCTGAGGGTGCCTGGGGTCCATGATGTAATGTTTTTAATTATGATGGAGCTAAAGAAAAAGCTTAAACACAGAAGTTTATCAATCAGAAACACGTGACTGTACGTCCTCACCATGCCTCACTTTGTGTGGTTGACATATCTTGAATGTACACTGCATACTAAGCTCTACCTGCTCCATAAAAGGCCTTGTGGGTGACCCAGCTTCATCTCAGTGAGGGTCACTTGATCAGGTAAAGAGACACAAGCACTTCATGAACTTGCAGGTGTCACAGAAACCCAGCAGGACCCTGTGGGGCTCCTGGGCACAAAGCCTTTCTGGGTCCCCCATTTCTTGACTGTAGGAAATGGGCTTCATTTAGCCTCCAGGACCTTTCCTGAGTTCCAACAGGCAGGTGCAAACAATCAAAGAAGGGAGGGGGTGCAGAGACAAGGCAGGAACAATCAAGAAACAGTGCAGCCTTAGGGCAGGGTCCTGGCTTCCCTTCAAGGGACACACAGAACAGTATCTTTGAGCTGGTTTGCAGGTACTGAAACCCATCAGGTGGGAGAAGTTAACTGTATGCTGCCCACAAGCACAGAGGCCCCAGTAGGAACCAGAAGGTTGATGATACAGACTCCCAATGACCTCATCACCAACCAGTCAGGTCCACCAGCTGACTATGCTCTCCTCTTTGAACCATACAAAAACTCCTCACTACCCTTTCGAGGTTGGGACATATAGTTTTGAGGGCACTACACAGTTTTGCCATGGCCTGGCAGAGGCAGTTTCTGAGGCAGATCACAGAGGTGGGGGGACTCCTGTGCCTTCAAAGCACCTCCCACCTCCAGGACTTGGGGAGCAGCTCTGCCTTCTTCCCTGAGAGATGCCCATGGCAACTGAGGAGCTCTCAATGGGGCAAGTGAGTTGGCAAGACCTGACTCCCCCTCCTTGATGGAGGGGACTGTGCTGGGAATTGCCTCATCCCCACAGGGTCACACACCCATCCCTCTCCACTGGTCAGCCTGCTGGCCGGCCCGAGAGCAGAACACCACAAAGGACTGATGACTCCATGCCCACATCTGCCACGGCTCTACCTGAATGACTCCCTGAAGCCCTGGGGAATTAGGATCCAAGATTAATGAGGGATTCAAGTAAGATGCTGGGCTATTTCTCAACTCGGGCCGGAACTTCAGGACTCTAAAGTGATGGGTGACCGGTCCAGAGCCTGCAGAAGGCTTGAGTCTGCACAGGCAAGATGAAAAATGGACCCAGAAGTAGCCATAATGCTTCATGATCCTGGTTGGCACGGATAATTCATTCATCTGCACTAGAAACTCTCTCTTCCGAAACAATTCAGAGAGGACGCCTAAGTAGGTAAATTGGTCCAGACCTTAGCAATGTCTCTCTCACAAATGTCTTAGGAAAGGATTGCAATAAATATGACAGGGAATTTATCATGGCCATCACGGCTCATTATCATCTCTTGAATTCCTACTCCAGCATCAGGAACTGTATTTAGGTCCTTTCCTCTGAATCCAAGATTATGAGGCAACTTCACGTGATGACCCACCCCTTGGGGAAACATCTTTATGTCAGCCCAGCCCTCTGCATCAAACTCCAGATGGAAACCTAGAGGTCCAAGGTGTGGAATCAATCAACCGAAGAATTCTATTCTGCCCACGATGGCACATCCCTCTGGATTGAGCCCCAGTCTGGATGCTACTTCATCTTTCTCATCTGCAGGCTTGGGAGAGAGCTGGTCCTCATTTTTTATGCCCCGGCTCTTGGCGTTGGCCACTCTTATTTGCCCCTCGGCCACTGCCTCTGGTTATGCTCGTGTCTGTTGAAGCTTCACCCAGGTGTTGGGTGAAGGTCTGTGGGAATCTAGGTGGGTGTGCAATAAATACTTGTTTAATGAATAAATACCTATAATGTGCTGCAAACTGTATTTCTTTTTTAGATTTTGTTTGTTTATTTACAGCTGGCTGGGTCTCTCTTGCCACACACGGGCTTTCTCTAGTTGCAGCAAGCAGGGGCTGCTCTCTCTTTTCCAGGCTCTGTCTCCTCATTACAGTGGCTTCTCTTGTTGCAGAGCAACGGCTCCAGGATGTGCAGGCTTAAGCACCTGCAGCATGCGGGCTCAGCAGCTGGGGCTCTCGGCCTCCAGAGCACAGGCTCAGTAGCTGTTGCACACAGGCTGAGTCACCCTGAGGCACGTTGAATCCTCCCAGACCAGGGACTGAACCTGTGTCCCTGCATTGGCAGGTGGATTCTTAACCACTAGACCACCAAGGAAGTCCACGAATGGTATTTTTTTTTAACTAACTCCAACTAGACCTCATTCCTGATTTCATTGATTTCAAAAGGCTATTTGAAAATTAAAAGACACAGCTAAAGAATTTGGGGCACATAAGTTTTTTTTTTTTTTTTTTAAGAGTTCTGTGGTGAAGCCTTTCTCAAACCATTATTGTGTTCATATAAACTGTTAATTTCAAAAAGATCAGCCGCCCCACAAACATGTCATCTTGGCATCATTTCTTTGTTTGGAGGTGAGTTCATGGGTGTGCTCTATAGGGGGTGCAATTCCAGCACAGCTGTTTCCTTAGTTTGTAAGACACGATTTTCTTTGGATTCACTGCTTTTCTTCTGTAAACCTTCACACTCAGTTCCCATGAATGTTCCTTTCTCTATTTGCACTAAAAAAAAAAAAAAAACACCACAATAACCAGTTTCACACTTTTCTCACAAGCTTATCTCTGTAATCCTTGAGCTCTTGTTTAAAAGCTCTTTATTTTGAAATAGTTTTAGCCTTACAAAAAAGCTGCAAATATAGGAGAGCATTCCTGTGTCCCCTAATGGTGGCATCTGTACAGCAACAGTACAAGCAGCAAAGTCAGGAAATTAACATCACTCCAACACGCTTAACTAAAGAATGTGCTGGATTTCCTCAGGTTTCTCACAAAGGTCCTTTTGCTGTTCCAGGATCCAATCCTGGATCCCAAGTTGTGTGAGCAACCATTAACGTTTGATAAGTTCTCCTTCAGGAGAGCATGAACTTTCCCCTTCCCCCCCGAGGAGCAGCCCCCACGGGCTTCGGGTTCCCACCTGCCAGCACTTAACCTCCACCCATTCACCAACTCTTCAGGCTGAATTCTTCCTACAGGGCATCAGAATCAAGTAAGCAATTGTTTAAACCCTGATCTGCCAGCGGCCTCTGTCTCTCCCTAGAGTTGGGTCAGTTGACTGTCCTGAAACCTCATATCTATCAGAGATTTTTTTTTTTGAAAAAAAAAAAAAAAAAAAGGTCATGAACTTGCATGTCCACTGACATTTTCTTCATTGTGAGGGTGGGTGTGATACTCTTTCCAGCTTTTTTAAGTTTTAAAAAAATTTTATTGAAGTATAGTTGATTTATAATGTGTCAATTTCATATGTATTTCTTTTGGACATTCTTTTCCACTGTGGCTTATCACAGGATATTGAATACAGTTCCTCGTGCTCTACAGTAGGATCTTGTGGCTTATCCATTTTTCCAGCTGTTAACATCCCTGAGCAGAAACTGGGAACTCACCGCACATTTTAATACCCAAATTGTGAGGGTGGGTGTGATACTCTTTCCAGCTTTTTTAAGTTTTAAAAAAATTTTATTGAAGTATAGTTGATTTATAATGTGTCAATTTCATATGTATTTCTTTTGGACATTCTTTTCCACTGTGGCTTATCACAGGATATTGAATACAGTTCCTCGTGCTCTACAGTAGGATCTTGTGGTTTATCCATTTTTCCAGCTGTTAACATCCCTGAGCAGAAACTGGGAACTCACCGCACATTTTAATACCCATAAGCTGATGATTCTCAAGCTGAAACCTCTGAAAGTGACCGTTTTCCACAGACGCTTACGCAGCTTGGGCACTCACACGGAGGGCTCTATCTGCCTCCCAACCACTCCTCTCTCTTTTTCCTCTGTCTCAGGAAATGGCACCAGTGCATACCTTAATCATGCTGGAATAGTGAGCAATTCTCACCGGAAATGCTGCTGTGTAATGGTACCTGAGGTCCTGACAGAGGCAAAGGAAAGATAAATACACAGGAACATCTGTATGGGAAATGAGAGATATGCTTGTCATTATCCGTGGATAGCATGATCAAATACGCAGGATTAACCCAAACTTGCCATTAGAACTCAGGAGAGAGTGGTGAGACTAATGGATACAAGATCAATTTGTGAAAATAAAGGACCTTTTGACAAATGAATCAAAGCCATAGCTTCTACGACAGCGGGACATTGCTACTGTACAATAAGGTTCTTCTAATGCAGAAGAACTTTATTCATTCCATAGTCAAGTCAACTAATGCCCAAATTGCTAAATGACAATTTCGATTAACTGACTTCCTTTCCACCACTTACTACCTAGAATGGTGTTATCAGGGGATTCCCAGGTGGCACTAGTGGTAAAGAATCCACCTGCCAATGCAGGAGGTATCAGTTCAGTTCAGTCGCTCAGTCGTGTCTGACTCTGTGCGACCCCATGAATCGCAGCACGCCAGGCCTCCCTGTCCATCACCAACTCCCGGAGTTCACTCAGACTCACGTCCATCGAGTCCATGATGCCATCCAGCCATCTCATCCTTGGTCATCCCCTTCACTTCCTGCCCCCAATCCCTCCCAACATCAGAGTCTTTTCCAATGAGTCAACTCTTCACATGAGGTGGCCAAAGTACTGGAGTTTCGGCTTTAGCATCATTCCTTCCAAAGAACACCCAGGGCTGATCTCCTTCAGAATGGACTGGTTGGATCTCCTTGAAGTCCAAGGGACTCTCAAGAGTCTTCTCCAACACCACAGTTCAAAAGCATCCATTCTTCGGCGCTCAGCCTTCTTCACAGTCCAACTCTCACATCCATACATGACCACAGGAAAAACCATAGCCTTGACTAGACGGACCTTAGTCAGCAAAGTAATGTCTCTGCTTTTGAATATACTATCTAGCTTAGACATAACTTTTCTTCCCAGGAGTAAGCATCTTTTAATTTCATGGCTGCAGTCACCATCTGCAGTGATTTTGGAGCCCAAAAAACTAAAGTCAAGTCCAAGGGACTCTCAAGAGTCTTCTCCAACACCACAGTTCAAAAGCATCCATTCTTCGGCGCTCAGCCTTCTTCACAGTCCAACTCTCACATCCATACATGACCACAGGAAAAACCATAGCCTTGACTAGACGGACCTTAGTCAGCAAAGTAATGTCTCTGCTTTTGAATATACTATCTAGCTTAGACATAACTTTTCTTCCCAGGAGTAAGCATCTTTTAATTTCATGGCTGCAGTCACCATCTGCAGTGATTTTGGAGCCCAAAAAACTAAAGTCTGACACTGTTACCACTGTTTCCCCATCTATTTCCCATGAAGTGATGGGACCGGATGCCAGGAGGTATAGGAGCCACCAGTTAGATCGCTGAGTCAGGAAGATCCCCTGGAGGAGGAAATGGCAGCCCACTCCAGTATTCGTGCCTGAGAAATTTCGTGTCCATGGGGTCAGAAAGAGTTGGACACAGTAAGCACACACGCAGTGCAACCAGCATGGTGTAAGCACGAAGCAGTGAGATTTCGAGTCCAGGATCTGAAGCCCAGATCTGCACCTTCATGGGCAAGTGACCACGGGCAGGTTAGTAACAGCCCTGAGTCCCACAGGAGCACCTGGAGGCCCACCGTGAGGGCTGAGGAAAGGCATACGCTCCTGGCACAGATTCTCCATCTTCTAATCCACAGAGAAACCATCTGCCTTTTCCTCCCTGGTCATTGCCTGTTCACAGGGAATACTTCCTCCTTTTTTGAATTGCTGCACTTTACCAAAGGAAGTTAAAAATTTCTGGGCCACCATAAATGTACATTAGGGATTCCTAACTGCATTTCTGCTGCTGCCCAGAGACTGCTTTATTGATCCTGGATTAACGTTCTAGTTTACTTCCCATAACACCACACCCAGACCCAAATAATTGTTTCTCTTCTGCAACTCTGATTCCATTACAAATTTTCTAAGTTTGAATCTTCTACTTCAGAAATTGATATCCATTTAGACCAGGGGTCCCCAGCCTCTGGGATCTAATGCCTGATGATCTGAGGTGGAGCTGATGCAATAATGATAGAAGCAAAGTGCACAATAAATGTAAAGAGCTTGAATCACCCCCTCCTCTGCCCCCCCG